>JANKOE010386294.1:0-26710 GCA_026284465.1 Erythroxylum citrifolium | reverse complement strand
GGATCCTGGGTTTCGGGACGGTACCGGGAATAAAAAATTTTTGTTTTCCGCTGCCTGAACATTTGATGTTCCTCCCGGGATTTTCCTACACAAGACATAGTAATCTCTTATTCAACTCGAATTCTAACATAGTTGTTGTCACCGACCTGATCCCATTAATTTTGAAAGAAAAACTAATTCATCCCATCAGGACCAGGAGCTTTTTAACCATTCACTTGAAAAAAAATCTTTTAACTTCAACTTCATCAACAAGTTTGATAAGAGGCATTACATTAATGCAATTTATGGTAGTACATATAAAAGATTAGACATTCGGAGTAAAAGAATTACTACAAAATGAAGATCTAATAAGCCTTTTAAAGAACTTTACTACTACCGTTATCAACTTTTCTTATTTGGAGATGAGAGAACCTTTATAAGAAACAATTGAGCATATCCTATTATTAATTCTTTTTACCACTATAGATCTGGAAAAAAAAAGGCTTGTACACTTGTGCCCATCTTGAAGCCAATTGTTTTTAGTGCTTTGCCTTAATAAAGAAGCATAGTCCTCAACCCTATTCAGATACTCCTTAAGTGTTATCCTTTCCTCCACTAACGGATCATTGGAACTAGGATTATTAGGGAAAATTTTTCTGAACTCCCACAAACCTTTCTCTAGCACATGACACTAATTTCCTAGTGCCATGAACTCTTTTTGAGATAAGAAGCTTCAACTCCACTTTGATGCACATCAGTTTTTGCACACATACAAACTATCTAGTGTTATAAATTTTAACTTCCAATCCTTCAGTAGCAACTTCTTGAAATTCATCATCAAAGACAAGGAAATTATTAAATATAAAAGGAAAATTCCTACGCACGTTCAAGAATAAATCACTAATTTTGATAGGAAAATGTTCAAAGAAGGATGGTTCAACTAAGATACTTTGCTTTCAGGAAAGCTCGTAATCTAGTTTAGATTAATCATTGCTTTGTCCAACTTTTTGCTCAAATAACAGTTGGAATTTTGCTTATTATTGTATATGAATTTATAACCATCATAACTTAGATCAATAACCCCCAAATTCTCCATAGAATCCTTCAAATCATTGGAGTGCCTTTTCAAACTAGCTCGACCATCTACATTAGACTAGTATAAAGTGGAGTTAATATCCCCATAGATCATCCAAGTTCCATAACATTTCCTTTAAGCTTGTAGAGTTGTAGGATGATATAATGATATGGAAGGAAAGAAACATCTTTCAACTAATGAGAAATTTGAAAAATAATTACCAAAATAGGAAATGAAGGGTTAATACAAGACATAGAAAGATTAAACAGATTGAACTACCCCTCAGTTGGAAATTATCAGATAATCAACAGGCAGTAACACAAAGAAGGAGAAAAACTGGAGCCAATGAAGATAACAAGGACTTAAAAAATGAGAATAGGAACAAGAACAAAAAAAGCAGACAGAAACATGTAAGAAACTAAAAGTCATAGTAGAGGAGTAAGTGAAGGAGAGTAGAAGGGAAGCAAGCAGATCCTAGATAGAGCATATTAAATCGAACCTAAATGTCAATATAATTAGAACATAAAAGGAAATTTCCCTTAAGACAATAAGTTATGAGCCTTATTTTTATACATAACTCACTTCATCTATATATTTCTTTTTTATGTGGGATAATTTCACTTGTAAATTTCCAACGAGACGTTGGCTAGTTCCTCCTCAACTTATAACTAATATGAACCCATTTGAGCCATTTCATAAATCAACATTCATTTGGCATAAATTCATGAATCTCTATTCATTGAAATTCATCAACCTAACTTTAACACCAACGAAGAAATGTAAAAGGGCATGGGAAGAAATTGGACTAGGTCCCAGTGAGTCCATTGGTCTAACTCTATATCTGTAAGTGTACAAAGTTAATTATAGATATTTTATTAAATTAGAGTGATTCTAGAGTATCAATTCCATTGATAATTAGTCACTAAATCTATTAATCTTAGTTAAACAAATAAACTAAATAAATTAAAGAATTTAATTTAATTACTAAATTAATGAAATAAGAGAAATAAACTAAGAGAAAAGATAAATAATACAATATTATGGAATTGGGGTTTAATTATAGGAAATTATAATTATCATATAAGATTGATTGTTTAAGTTCAAATAACAATTAACTTAAGGTATCTATGCCTCCATCAAAGTGCGTAGTTATATCTAAATGGATAACTACCGCCTCTTAATGTATAATTTAACCTAATTAAACTTATTAACCATAGTTAATTGTATCACTAATCTATGATAATATCATTCTCTAATGCTAAATTATCTATTCTCTTAGTGCATAGATTCTACTTTACCTATTAGTCCTTCATATAGTCCCTAAGATTTTGATGGTCAATAAAAAATATAACATTAAGAACAAATAAAATAAACAAGCTAAATAGTCATATCATGTATGAATAATTAAATAATTATTACCAGCTACATCTTTAACCACTCAGGTTTTTAGCCACTATATATAATAAAAACAACACATAAACACATAATTCCTAGCATAAGAAAAGAGTATAGGAAAAGAATAAGGGAAGATATCACTAACTCCTCAAATCCTTACTCCAAATCTTCCTTCTATGCTAAGAAGAATAAAACTATGCAAACATCAATCCTGTTTTGGAACTTTAAACCATCACGAAGCTACAAATAACCAATGCTTGACACCAAGTTGTAACTAACTTGATTTTGAACTATTTTTCTCTTTATAAAATTAAGACAAATTTGACACTATTTTAAGGTCAAATATGACACCAGCCTTGTTCTGCAGTTTCTCAAGCCTTTGTGAAAGATAAACACCTATTACCTCAACAAGTTTAATGTATCACTATGCCTTGTTCCACCACTTCTTTATTTTTTGATATCTTCGTGTTAGAATTAGCTTCTTGCGTCTCCTACGAAGTTATTTTCCATTCTCTTATTATCTAAAATGTCTCCAAAACCTCACTAATTAGATAATTTTAGAGAAAATTGCATTAGATACCCTATTTACCTTAAATTCATCACTTATAAAATAATGAACAAAATATAGAAAAATATTATAAAATCCATATAAAAAAATGCTATACAAAGTGTTAAATATCAAGTGATGTAATCCTAATTAACATGTAAAATATAGACTTATCAAATTCTTCCATACTTATCCCATTACTTGTTCTTAAGCAATTAATAATTGATAAACCCTAACTACTATTCTAAACTCTAAAATAAGAGCAATTCTACTTTTGAGGGTGTATAGTGACATTTAACATTTTTCTTAAGCTTTAAACCCCTAGGTGTCCCTAATGGAAGAGTTGTAGTCTCGTAAGACTTTAATTAAATGTTACCCATAAATATTGACCTTTACCCATTGGTTAGCTTTATAATTAATATAACAAGATATATAAGTTCAAGTCTCAATTAAATTACAAAACTCAAACACATAATATTTTATAAGAAAATCATAAAACAAACGAGACAAAGCAAATTTGATACATCCTCGTAAAATGTTCCTCATTCATGTAAGTGTTTGAAATTATGGTGAGGTACTCTCATCATTTTCTTATGAAAGTGAACTTACCATAAGCTAGAAATGAGGGGATGAAATATGTGCCTGTTTTCAATGCAATTAAGCCTAAGTTGATCAAACGTTAGGTCATATTCATGCTTATTTTTCAAAGATCAAGCTTTAAGTAGAGTTTAAGCTCGGACTCTACAGCACAGCATGACATCAAGCCAAAATATGTCAAGTGAAAACATCTCTTAGAGTATAACAACGTTACTTTCTAATAAGTGTGAATTGCATTGTGCTTTAGGGAATAGTTTGTTAATTATTTATGTTTTATGGGTTAGTACAAGTCTTTGAGCTTAATTACTATGTTTTTAAGATACCTTGATGTGTTTGTTAGTATTTCAGGGTTAACATCAAAGAACAGAGAAGTTTTGGACACACTCAGGCCGAAACAATGGCCCACAATTGAGGCCCATATACCACAATCATGACAGAAGCCCAGGACATGGCTCATGATCATGGCCTACCTACTGTGATCATGACAAAAGGCTTGGAAGTGGCACACAATCGTGGCCTATGTCGGGCAAAGGTGCAGACACTCAAAAACGTCAAGTTTCGAGAGATTTTTCAATCCTTTTGGACCCCAAAAAAACCTTAGGGCTGCTCAAAACATAAGAGATATTTAAAGAATAAGATAAAAAGGCAAAAGGAGCTTTTGCATTAGCCACTTTTGAAGAAACCCTAAAGAGAATTCATCAAGAGATTGAGAAAGAGAAGAAGGAAGTGGAGAAGAAGCTGACTCAGCGTACTTCCCAGATATGGAGTTTCCCAATGTCGCTGCCTCCCATCATCCATTCAGATCATATTTCCTATTTATTTTCCATTTTTATTATTGTATAGAATTGGGAATAACAGTTTGACGATTTGATTTTTGGATGTTAATGATGTTCTAAACTCACCTTCGGGGATTTATCTTTGATTTAATAAAATCTGATTATTTATGTGTTATTTGGATTTATTGTGATTAATTCTAGACGTGCATAATTCAGTAATAAACTAAGAGGGTGCATCAAATGAAAAATAATTAAATTGGGCTAACAAGAGTTAGGTGATTTAATAGAACGATAATTAATTCAAATCGGTAAATTGCGTGAAGAGATATCTTGCATACGTTTCCAATTATTTATTAGACAACTTCAAATTTAATTAGGGTTTTGGATAGGTTGTTAATTGAGAAATTGCAACTTCCATAATCTGATTAGGGTTTATAATTTAGGATTAATGGTTATAACTAGAGAGAGAGTAATCAATCCTATAATCGTCTAGAACCAATAATCTGGTAATTCATAATCAATTAGGTTAGCGTTAAAGATAGGTAAAATTCCTTTTTTCTCAATTGGTAATTCCTTTAGGTTGATTCTTGAATGTCTTTTGTAACTACTAAATTATTAATATTTTTGTGATTGATTCTTGAATTGATTTGCTTGATTAAATTGAATTCTTATTTTATTTATGTTACATTTTGAATTATGCGAATTGTTCTATCCTTAGATTCGAGGATTAAATTATCTCTCCTTATGGGATGACACCTTAGATATTACGTGAATGAATCGTGCACTTGCAGATTATCGAGGTTAAGATTAAAACTTACTTAGGTACTACACAAATGAACCGTGTGTTTGTGGATTATCGAGGTTAATAATTAAAACTTACATAACCCAATCACTTTCAAAAGAAAATAAAATATAATTAAAAAAGAAAATAATTATGCATGGCCTAATCAGATCGAGCTTTAGGCTACCTAAGCCTAATTAGGATCGTGTTTAAGTTGCAACTCTTAAGCCTAATCCTTTATAAAAATTTTAAACACAAGCCTAGCTTAGCCCAATGTCATCCCTACTTGAAATCCATTTAATATCCTCTAAAAAAAAGATATGTGTAACAAAAATTAAAAAGACTTAAAATAGCGTTGTAAAGGGATTAAATGATTAAGTATAGGGATGACAATTTTTGCTCAACCTCGTTTATCTCGAAGTCAAAAGGTCCAAACTAAGTTGATTAAGCTTCACGTCAAGTCTAGGCTCAGGCCACCTAAGCTCAACCTATGGTGAAAATTTTAAGCAAAATAACTTTGTTTTCAAAATTTTAATTAAAAAAGATATTAGATAGGCTTGACTCGAGTTTGACTGGGCTTTGGTCCACCTAAGCCTAATCAGGCTCGAACCCCTATTGCCACTCTTAATTATGTAGGTTATAAAGGAAAAAGAATAAGGGGACCAACAATATTAATAATTAGTATAATGATAGCAAATAAATCAACAAAACATATCAATTTGTTAACTCTTCATATTCTGACACTTACCCTTTTTCCTTCACACTTTTGAAACATAAGAATTTATACCAATTAAGATTCAACACTTTATTTTCTTTTTTCTCTTTTTATTTTTTTATTTTCTCTCTTTTTCATTAGATCCCCTTCCCACATTGCCAATTTCACACACTTTACTAGTTCTCCCACGCTTATTTTATTGTATCCCATTCTCAAAAATATCAAGATACAAGTAAAAAATCTACTAAACATAAATTAGGGACTAAATACTTATTTTCCTTTTTAGGCTCAAGGTTTTTAGGAAATGTTACTGAGAAAAAACTTAAAATTTTTATATACGTCTCACTAATAGATTGAAATGTAATGGTTGGCAATTTGGCTTAAACTTAAATCCTATATTTGTTTTTCATTTTAATACTTACACAAATATTACATGTAATATAATCAAGATTGAAGTTAAGTACTAGAAATTCAATATCAAAGAAGATATCCATATAAGAAGAAAACAAAATTTCATATGAAGGCTTAAATTCCTCATAAGATCACTCAAGTCAAATCAAAGTATAATTATTTACAAATTCAATTTCCTAACATTTAAAAAATCGATTTGAGCATTGCATTTACTTATTATCATATGATGCACTAATTTTTCCAATCAATCTTAATATAGAATCATATATAAACTTGTGCCTTTAACCTAAAGCTACTAATAAGAACCTAAACAACAACCCAAAAATTAAAAATTAAAACTTAAACTTAAGAAATTAAAAGATTAAAAAAATCAATGAAGTTCATCTATTTCACGACCACATTTAGAATAATATTGTCCTCAATATTGTGTAACAAGAGAAAAAGTAACAAAAAGTTTCAAAAAACTTCGTAAATGCTTGGATAGTTTAACTAGAAATTCCCTATCATGACATACTCAACTATATTCAAAATTTGCACCACATAAACATTTATAGAGGATCATAAATAATCAAATCCAAGTTGCATTCAAATATTTAATATTATTAATTCAAAAAACTTGAAAAAAAGAAAAAATATTTGAAACAACACATAAGTAAAAAAATATCATGGGCATTCTAAACCTATCTATATACATGCATGCTTCAAGCTATAGTTATTGTGATAGTGGTGAAAAGCTTGAGTTTGGTTATTCTACTATTGGGTTCCAAGATGAGATTGGCTTCGAACATACTTTAATACTGATGTTAATTTTATTATACTTCTTTAAGAAGTTGTGCACTTATAAGACCAAAGTTAGACATACTTCCTATACTAGAAACAAATATGTTATTTCTTCATATAATTTCCTGTGTTGTTTCCACATTGACACCTATCTCTCCTTGTAAGCTAGCATCAACTATCCTTTATGATCTATAATTGACGATTTAACTTGATTTCCTTTCTGTTGAACTAAGTGAAGTTTGAATCGATGTTTTGATGTTAACAAAACACAATTACTACTGTAATGGAAACATATAAAGTTATAAACTCAAGAAGATACCTTATGATATTGATAAAGAGAAGTTAAAGTTTGTACCCATCAAAATGAAGATCAAACCAAGAACAAAATAAGATCAAGGCTTATCTAATTCATTCTATAGTTTTCAATATTAATTGTATTCTCATTTATTTTTGATTTTCTAAAAGACTTACTATGTATAAACATTTCATTTACTTTATTATCTGAGTCTTTCCATTCATCAAGAGGCATTGAAACTTTTGGTCTTAATACAAAAGTCTACTGATCTTTAAAACAAACTTTAGGTAACATTTTATGAAGCTCTTAAATCATAATTGTATTAATCAAATTGAGTTTGAGCATTTGAAGTTCTTAAAATCATGTTTTTAAGGTGGTTGTTTAACTAATACAGGTTAATGGTTGACCAATATAGGTTAATATAGTTAAAGTTTACATAATGTAAGTGCTTTGTAACATTGGTTAACGTATTATTTGACCAATATGTCATATTGGTTCACTAATATGCCTACTAATCGACATGTGTCTCAAGGACTAGTGAATCTAGTGCCTTTAGTGTATACTAGTTGACTAATATGTTATAGTCGACTAATATGCTACAGGTAGCTATTATAATGGTTAGTTCTTGGCTCCAATGGCTAGTAAGGGTCTCCAAACACTATAATAGGAGTTTTTCATTGGTTTTAGTATCAAGAAACATTTGGGTGTATTTTATACACATTTCTTAAGTGTTTTTCAATCATTTGAGTGTCATTATTTCATATTTCTGTGAATGAGCCTCTATAGAGTTACCAAGTGACAAAGTGAGATATTTTGAGTTATAATATTTGGTTTAGGCATTATATTATTGTACTTAAGGGGGGATGGTTCTTTTTTGTCAAGAAAGATTATACAAAGGTTATGTTAAACAACTAGTAGAGATTAGCCAAATGGGTTTTAGTAGCTTGTTTCAATTCTTTGTAGAAGCCGGTGAACATTTGTATGGAGTTTCAATAGTTATTGATATTGATAGATATTTTCAAGATTTTGCATTTCATTTCTTTTTCATTTAACTTTGTTGAGGTTAAGAAAATGAAAAAGGCTATAACAAATTGTTGAAGCGCGGTGTCTCAAGGTTTTCTAGGTTTCTTTAATAGAGGATGCTTCAATCTCCTATGGAGTTGCAATTTCCCATCATTTCCTCTATCCCTTTAAGACCTAATTGATATGTGTTTAATTGTTGATATATTTAATCATTTACACTTAGCGATTAATGGTACAAAAATGCTTAAGATACTCACTTTAATTCATATGTGATTTTAGGTACAATTTGGAAGTAAAGAAATTAAAGTGAGTCTAAAGTACCCCATATGGGACATTTTTCGAAGATCAATACTCGCTTGTTTTCGTGGAGTAAGACAAAGAAAATTAAAAGACAAAAAATGGAAGACAAAAGAAGAAAAATTTAAATGCAAGTAGTTGAAAAAAAAGGAAATAAGTTGCTGCACTGCATTTAATGCAAACGCATGCGTTGATGCAGCGTGAATGCTGCAGCGTTCACACTGCAACACTGCATTTAAGCAACTTAAGGTAGAGGAGCGTACGGAGCGCAGAAAAAAAATGGGTAGAGAGGAATAAATTAAGAAGTGCCCCAATGACCCAGCAGCTATGCAAAAGAGGCAACAGCAGGCGAGGAGCGTGGAGAAGTGGCGGTTGGCGCGGCTTGCTGGCGTGGCTGCGGCTTGCGTCTGCAGCTTGGCTGGAGCTTACGAGGATGGAATACACAGCTACAGCGTAGAACAGGAGAATAAATACGATGGGCAGTGAAGGATTTAAGTTAATTCGTCCCATCAAGCTACAGTAAAGGCAACAAGCAATGGTGAAGGCTACGTAAGAGAAATAAAAAGGGCATATTTTGGTTAGGGATTGGAATGGGGCTGAAGCAATTTTTTCGAAAAATACCTATGAAGGGCTAAACATCCCGACGTCGGTTCAGAGGTGATATCGACGCCAATGACCTAGGTTAAGTAATTTTATTATTATTTTTTATTTCTTTCTCTCATTAGGAATTGATTATGTTATCCGATATTAATTGATTTGGGTTGTGTGTATAGATAATCGAATTTTCGTTATTATTCGGTTATTTATGTATGAACCCATTGGGTATTATGATTTGGTGATTTTAATGTGTTCATTGAATCGTTAATTGCAAATCCATTGCTAGAATTTTGATATAATCCATAATTGTTATGTTGAAATCCATATATAGCGACTAATGATTCGTAATCATTAGGGATAACAGGACCTAGGTTAAATGACACATCGTATGTAATTGTTGCCTTGATTAATTGGTTTTTCTAATTCGTAATGCTACTGCCTAATTAAATCTAGAGATCGTATCATAGGTTGTTTGGTGGTTAGGTTTAATTAACGATCGTATCTTGATTAAACAAAACTTAAGGAAAAACTTGGGTTAATTATTAACCTACGATTAATAGTTGCTAGGAGAGGTTAAAGAACAACAAATTAATGAAATATGATTAATTAGGGTGTAAGCCAAGATTTAACCAAAGAACCGAGTTCCTACCAAATTCCCCTCTTTTATCATTTTTGCATGTTTTCTTTAATTTGTTTTTATTAGTTATTTTTATTTTTTTCTTCTTTAAAAATCCAAAACCCCCATTTTTTCCTAAGCACCGATTAATTTCATTTCATAAACTTTACACACACTCTCTGTGAGATCAACCTAGACTCGCCACTACTACAGTTGTTGGCCCCCGAAATTCTTCTTGATGAATTAAGCATGATTTCCAATTTATTTTGAGGTTTCGAAGGATAAATTGTTTTGGTTGGATTTTGATTAAGCATGATTGAAATAAATTATGAGGTTTTGATGGAATAAATTTTGGGAGTTAATTATTATGTTAGTAGGATTGATTTCATGGATTAAATTTAAGTGATAATGTTATAAGAATGAATAAGGGCATATTGGGCAAGTTACTTTATATTAAGAATGATTAATAAAAGAACTGACCAAAAAGGGACATGTAATGATTCGAAAGTAAATATTGGAGTCATATCCCTAGTGTAGACTCAAGCCAAAGAGCAAAAGAGGTAAAATATGCTACTGAGAATGTATGTATTTTTGTTTGATGTAAAAGATCATGCGAATGGATTTCTGAATTCGAGGAGTATATAGGTTTATGTTATAATTTTGAGGAATTAATCACTTAAGGAATTTAATGAGTAAAGAGATTAGGGTGTATGATGGGCAAGAATACGCATACGATCATGGTTGAAGAGTTGGGTTTCGAAAATTTGACCCAACATGGTTGCTATCAGAGAAGGAGGAGATCATCACGAAATCCTCTGATTTCAATTTCTTAAGAGTATCGCATTTATTGTTATGAATGATTTGAACAATCATTTTGTGTTTCGGTATATGAACTTTTTATGAATTTGAAAATAGAGATGGAAATGCATTGAAACATACTATGTTATGCCTTGATTCTATCATAGCATTTTGTATGAATGAAAGGATGCGAAAGCATGATGAGCAAAAAAATATGAATTTGTGTATGGATGAGGTTGAGATGTGTTAGTGAAAAAAAAACTGATAAGAAATCGTGTTAAGCAAGGAACCACGCTCAAGTATGATGTTTTCTGTTAAGAGGTTGGATTCCGAAAATGGGGTCCAACAATAAGAGCAATTTTATGCCATAACTTGAATGCTCGGAACATCCTTTGCACTAAGGTTCTGTGAGGCACTAAACAATTTCTTTGACACTTATACTTTGGTATATACATCACCAAAAATCATTTCATCTTATTCGGAGACCAATTAGTAGCTTATACTACTAAGGATTCTATAAAACTCTTTTCCGTTTGTGCCAATCCTTGAATAGAGGAATTAGGCCATAATCGTATCCTTCTTCTTTCCTCAAATTCTTCACATAGGATACATCATTTGGAATCTTAATTTCCTCCCAAACGAGTACTATAAATTATGAACCTTGAATTATAGGAACTATAATTAGCACTTATTCAATAAATCACCGATCGCTTCCTCTATTATTTCCACGTATATTTTTCATATAAGCTTAATTGTTTCACTAATCATGGTGAACTCATTATCCAATGTATACTCACAAAGGTGAATCAACCTAACGCGACAACTCTTTTCATATATCACTATCATTGTTTCTTTTTCCACTTGTCATTGAATTTCATTTCACACAGTTTTATTCCCATATCAAAACATAATTCTTATATCGATACGTCATACGACCATTTTAAGGTCAAGCTTGACCTTTCAAGGTCATATCAACTTGGCTTATACACTTTAATCTCATTATTGCTACTTATCTCTTTATTTTTCCTCAAACAATCCATGATAGGGTATTCACATTTATATCACATTCGAGGACATATCACCAAAACACAACAAAATATTACATTCATTGATACAGATACACTGTAGCTTTATTTGTTTCTCCATCCATTTACCATTTCTTTTTCCATATATATATATATATATATTCAACCAATCCAGAATTTTTGATGTGCAATCGTTAGGAATTTCCAGTTTTAATTTTTTTCTAATATTCCCTTATACTAGCACAATATTCGCATAACCAATTTGGTTCCAAGCTCGTGCGTTCATGATCATAATCTTTTCACGAGTTCATTGCATTTCATCTATCCACTTTAGTTTCACCATTTCTACTCACTTCGCTCTTTCGCGCTTTCATTTGAAGGTAGAACATTACAGTGCAATATCGGTTTCATTACAATTTCGCTATCATCATCCATAATATACACTAACACAAATGTAGTGGATCCCTATCTACCTTATCGAACCATATACTTTTGCTCATTTCCAATTATCCCCTCAGAAATACCTAGTCATCCTAAACTTTTAATCTCACATCTAGGCTATAGAAATTTTCGTTTTCTTTCAACTTGATATTGACTCTTTAAATCCCATTATTCATTTTGATATCATTTCTTTCCTAAATCAGCCCATGCCAATGTAGTCATACTCCTATCACATTCGAAGGTTTATTTCCACAGTACAATATAAATATCATTATCCATTTTTCCTTTCTCCCATTCCTAATTGCCCATACACTTTCATGGGCTCACATTCTGATATATCCTCACTTTTCTCACACTTAATCACTTAACACATGTTCACACGTAGGATTTATACCCGTGCGACTCAGACTAGGGATCAGTTGCCACGGTCTGCAACGACATGACTCAAATGCATGCAACTTGACTTATGTTTCAGAAAATGCCCAGATAAACTCGTACTTCTGGGCTCTGATACCACCTAAATGTAACACCCCATTCCCACATGACCTGAACCCGACATCAATGGTGATGTCCGAGCTCGAGCCCTACAAGGGTGGCGTGCTACATCACTCAGTCAAAACTCTGTATAACCCCTCTTTTGGATACATTCATATGTGCTAGAAAATCATTAACAAACAGAATTATCGATAAATACAATGACCACGGGGGCCCTTTTTATAAAGACAATGTACTACAATCAACTATAGTTCGACCGTTTACTTTACCAATTGACTTAAGCAGTTGTACAAAATTTCACAAGCAAATACAATTTTACGAGACACTAATGCAGACGCGAACTGATCCCGACCTCTGTTTCGGACTTGTAGGCAGTAGGCATACTCCCGTTTGTCTAACGGGGTACTCTTCAAAGCCTGAAAAATAATTGCAAATTTTGGGTGAGTTTTGCGAACTCAGTGAGGAACCATCATCGATGGTTCGCCCAATTCATACAACACTTAAGTAAATCACAGTTATTCCAAGTTTCACATTCAAAAGTATCATATGATTGCACTCAATTAATTCACAGTTGTTTCACAATTGTACACATCAGAATTAGGCAAGTGACATGTGTCACTTGCCACTTGTCTTGTTTTTAAGTCCTCTTGTATTTCCTTTCCAATACCAATTCAATTTCAACTCCAATTTCTCTCCAAATTTCAATGGTTCAAAGTAATAAATCCTAAAATCATATATCTAATTTGCCAATGCCATTAGACAGTCATTTCTAGTACCGGAAACCAAATTAGTCTGCCGCTTGACGATTTTTTTTCTAGTCCAGAAATTGTCCCCGAAATTTTTCAGAAAAATTTCCAAAATTCTCCAAAAATGTAAAACACATAACAGTCCACTCCAAATAATTTTTCAAGCATGAAATCATATTTTTCCACAAAAATTTTCATTTAGGCACATATACCGGGAAATGTCATGAAAGCATGTACAGTCAGTTTCATATGCAAATGTCACTATTCACATGTAAGAATATGCATGAACATTTCAAAACAATGCTAACCACTCATAATCCTTTCTAAATTACTATTTTACCCTTCCCATCGAGGGTGGGATGTTACAATATGTCATTGACATCATAAGATAAGTGTTTCCAAAGCTTTAATGGCATTCCAAGCCATATTATATCATCAATATCAAAAATCTGAAATACAAACTATACAAAACTCCATAATTCTCGACATGTGTCTATAGTCTTATTTTTACATCAATCTAACTTAAAATACAAAATATGCATAATCAAACAAATGCCTTGACTTTCTTTCACCCGATCTCTTTCCATCACCTGGAGATGGGAATGAAAGGGGGTGAACTTAAAGCTCGTGGGTAACAAATTTATAATCGAGAAACAAGCAAAAACCATTGAAATATTTATTTCCATTGTAAAACTCACATTGAAATCCATGTAACACATATTTCCCAAATTCACAACTTATCAAGAAATTCATAAACATCATAAATCATGAATTCATCAAATTTATCACAAATCATAAACACATAAGCACAACATAATGGTTTGGGTAGATCCAAAAGCAGAACGTACTATACATTTCCACATAGCGGTCTTGTGTAGCCGTGAACTGAGGGGAGTCCATAAAGGAGCTCCATGCCACTAATGGGCAGGCAGGAGAAGCCTTTTGTCAAAGTGCACTTGACTTAACTTAGGGGACCACCACAAACCCACATAACATGTAATTCATGAACTTGAAAAAACATTGTCCAAATGGCAACATTTCGGAAACTTGTTTTTCATGAACATGCAATTTTTCGAAAACTCTTTCATCTAGCAATTCACAATTCATCATCGAAATTTCATACACCAAACATGTAGCAGTTTCTCAACTCAATCACAAGAAATAAAAGAAACATTTATGAAGTAATTGAAATCATTTTATTCTCTTGATTCAAAAGAAAACATTAGTGGCTCATTACTCAACTATAAACATGGAACCCACCTCAATTTCCTTGCTTGAAAACCTTGCTCAAAAGCCTTTACTCTTTCTCCTCTTGCCTCTCTCTTGATTTTTTTCAACATTGACAAAAATTCCCAAATCAATAGGCATTCCAATTGAGAAATCTACAATACATAATCACAAAATTGATCTTAGAAAACTTAAACCCATACAT
This sequence comes from Erythroxylum citrifolium, assembly GCA_026284465.1. Taxonomy (NCBI): domain Eukaryota; kingdom Viridiplantae; phylum Streptophyta; class Magnoliopsida; order Malpighiales; family Erythroxylaceae; genus Erythroxylum; species Erythroxylum citrifolium. The sequence goes on along the minus strand of JANKOE010386294.1, from coordinate 11,889 downwards.
TCCTTAAGCTTCATGAACCAAAATCTTTTTAAAAATCCAACAAGTCAACATACTCTTACCTTTATCCTGCACCAAATGAAGAGTTTGTTGGCTCTAATGGAAGCTCTCATCCTCCTTTTTCTTTTTCCTTCTTGAATCAACTTCAAAATCCCTTTTGAAAACCAAGAAATGAAGAAACCCTAGCTTCCTCCTTCCTCTCTCTCCAAACTGAACCCTCTCCTTGCTTTCTCTCTAAATTTTCATTTCTTCTCAACTTCTCCCTTTCAATCCACGTTTTTCCCACTTCTTAAAAAGCAAGACCACCTTTTTATTTCAATTTTTCCATTAATGAGTGTACAAAGAGCCTTATACCCTTCCTTATATGCCTTGTAACTTAAATGCTTAAGTGATCTTCCCAAAAAGCCCTCATACATACATACTCTTACTACTTAATTCAACTAATGCATATTTTAAAATCCTACTAACATCAACATAATAATTAACTCCAAATAAAATAATTAATCTAGCAAGACCTCAAAATTCCTTTAAGTCATTGCCTAACTCCTTCCAAAAATCAATACCTTTTTTCCTAATCATGTAATCCACAAGAATTTGACAGCACTTCCTTTTAGAAAAATGTTCCTAATTGTCTCAATTTTCTAATGACAACATAATCATTCAATTTGGTTTCATAGTCTAAAAGTTATACCCCAAACATTTCCAAACTATTCTTATACTGAAACAATACTATGTGCTCAACTTCCATATAAAAATTGATACTCTTAGAGACTGAATTAAAACTCAATTTCATCAGATAATTTGTACCCCTAACTTTTTAATTTAACTTAAATCAAGAATCATCTCGTTTGGATAACTAGAGAAAAAGTTATGGCTAAAACACTGAAGCATACTCAATGAATATGTTTCAATTATATTTTCTAGCTTTTAACTACCAACCTTTCATATATAACCCATCTTGTATCTAAACCATCTTTTCTATTTCATTTCAAAATCAAGAATTCTCCTTTTCTTTACACATAAATAATCACCAATAATTTCTCATTTAATAGAAAAGTTCGGGGTCCAACAATACAATAGTAATTTTAGCCAAGTTAGTAAAAGGAAGATAGTAAATCTAAGTGTTGGATTGGGATTACATCTAAATGTTAGATTGGGCTTTCATATTAGGATCCATAAGATGTCATAACCAAAATGATGTGTTTACATATATGCATTAGAGAATGCATGGTTAGGAGAATGTGTGGCCTTGCACGATGGATGGTTATAGGCTTAGACTCAATTTGATGGGGTAGTTCATATCATGCCATGTAGTTATAGTATATATAAGAGTTATATGTATAAGACCATCTAAGTTAGATGAGACCTTAGTCAAACTCCTTCTGGATAGTTTTCTAGAAATTGTAGGATCTGTTTTATTTGATGTTTTTGTATGTCTATATTTTGGTTCCAAATCCTTAAAAATATTTTTATGTGATAAAAATGTGTTAATTTGATGTTTGATGCATATATAAATGATTTTTCTCGAAATTTGATTGTTAGAAAAATTTTAGAAGTCATATTTGTCGTTTTTGGTGTCTTATCGGTATTTTGGTAATCGTAATAATTTTTAGGTGATTCCTACATTATTTTGATCATCATGAAACGACCTAGAGATGCTTATGATTTGATGTTCTAAAAATTTTGGGAAATTATAGAAATTAATTTTGAATTAATTGTAGTAGAGCAATAGATTTCCTAGTAAGACTAGAAAAATTGGCCTGTGTGATAAAATTGAAATTGTTAAATTTTGGACATCAAATAATCATTTTAAGGTAAATTAATTTCTGGAATTAGGAATTCATGTTAATTAGATTAATATTAATTCCAGTCGACATAATATACAACAGTAATTTTGGTCAAGTTAGTAAAAGGAAGATAGTAAATCTAAGTGTTGGATTGGGCTTACATCTAAGTGTTAGATTGGGCTTTCATGTTAGGATCCATAAGATGTCATAACCAAAATGATGTGTTTACATATATGCATTAGTGGTTAGGAGAATGTGTGGCCTTACACGATGGATGGTTATGGGCTTAGGCTCAATTTGATGGGGTAGTTCATATCATGCCATGTAGTTATAGCACACACACACACACACACACACACACACACACACACATGTCAGTATATATATATATATGTATGTATATTTATATAAATGTATGTATAAGACCATCTAAGTTAGATGAGACCTTAGTTAAACCCCTCACTTAGAATATTAAAACTAATGCCTTCCTTTAATATGGCGAGAACCAGAGTCATTTTAAAGTTAGGATTGTTGGGTAAACCCAAGCCCGCTTTACATGGATATGTTCGAATCATGGAAATAGGATATTTGAATTAATGGGTCGATTTTAACTAAAAGCGTTGGTTGGTTGCGATCAACGTGGACAAAGGCAAAATTGGGTGGTGTACATTATATGTACACGTGTTAAGAGTTAATAGCCCTAGATGGAGATACTTAAACAAATGTGTGAATGCTTATTAGAGAATAAGTTCACATAATTGGCCTATATGAGAATTCCATTTGGAACATTATTTGTATGTCTATGAAAAATCTCATTGTAATGATTGTACAAGTGATCCTTTGACTTTGAGATCACCAAAGTACCTTATATAGGGATTACTATGTTTTAATGCTACTTATGACCTATTCCAGTTAGGGTAGCTGTATTCATTAGATACAAAATGAACTATATAGAGGTAGCTGAGTGATCAATATAGGATGCATAATGATAGGTGTAGTTTATACTATATTTTGATAGGTGTTTTAGTGTGTTTTTAGGATGTGAGTGTTTGTATGCATTCTAAGTGTTTGTTTGGTTTAGAGCAATAACTGGATCTTAATTTTATGTTTATAAGCTGTTTGATGTGTTTATGAGTGTATAGAAATAGGAATTTGAAGAAAGGAGAAGAATTCGGATGAAAACGAGGTTAAAAAAGAATATTCAAAGCATAAAAGAGATGCACGGCCATGCATCATTCCATGCACTTCTCTTAAGCCATGCAAATTCCCAATTTTTAGTATGCACAGTTTGAAGCACAACTGTGCATCTGCTAGACAGTAATTCCAGTGAATTTTACCTTTTTCAATATGAAAGCTTTTTATCTTTTGACATTTTAGGGCTATTTTAGAACCAAATTAAGTGGGGAAACCATAGAAACAACCCTAGAACCCTAAAATACTATTTAAGAATGTGAAAGACACAGACAAATGCAGTAATCATCTTACGAAAGTGGATCAAACAGGGGAGATCAAGAAGAATGTCCAGAATTCCATCTTTTTAAATCAAGTCCAGAATTCCAGCTTTTTAGATCAAGCTCCAAATTGAGTTTTTCTTTCTTTCCTTTTGTTATTTTCATCAAACTTGATGTGTAAACTGAATTCTTAGATGTTTATTACATTCATGAAGTTTTAATTTCCAAATTAGGGTCTATTCTGAATTTATTTAATGAACTTGATTATTATTGATTCAATATAAAATTCTAGTGTTGTAATAACCATGCATTTCATTATTTGAAAATAAATCGAGAAAGTGAGTCAAAAGTAATCTAATTAAATTGTGTAATGAGAGTTGTTAGTTTAATAAGTCACGTGATTATCAAATCAACTCGTTTGAAGAGAGGTCTTGTGTGAGAAGTTGATTATCTAATAGATAACTTCAAATCTAGTTGAAAATGCTAGGAAAGTTTTATGAATCGAGAGGTTGCAAAATCTGGAATTTTTGTATTTAAATAGGGTTAATTGATTAGGTCTTGAGAGAGAGTAATTAATCCCACAGGAAATCTAGGGTCAACACAAAATTGGTTCAATAATAATTGAGGGAGCGTAATAACGAAAGAATAAATCCTATGTATTCATCCTTGATCAATCTTACATTAATTTGGCAACTAACTTATTATTTATTATTTGCATGATTTTATGTAATTATTTTAATTATTGTTATTATTTTTCACTCGTATCATATTTTATTACTTTAGACAAAGTTAGGTTTAATTCGTTTTAGCTAGTTCCTTGTAGGATCGATGTCTTTCAATATTACAAGTTACAGTCTGTTTACTTATGAGTATTGAGAGTTTTATTATATATAAAATTTGTCAACTTGTTTTTGGCACTATTATTGGAGAATTTTAGCATTAGGGAAATTTGAATTCCTTTAATTTAAGAAATTTTTATCCTTTCTTGTGTGATTAAGTTACCCAATCCCAAGAAATAAGAAAAATAAACAAAAAAGAGTAGAATTTTGGACACAAAGTAGAGGACACATCAATGTAGACAGTACAAGGCAAGAATGAGGAATCTGAAGATTTGAACGCCAAGAAGATATAGAAAGAACGATGGTGGAGGAAATACATCATAAATAGCAAAGGACCCTTATGGACTTCATGAGGCCAAGGTTCAATGTCTATCATTAAGGAATTACATGAACAATAGTGCAACCAATACATGATTTGTTTAAAGAGATGGAAAACAATCGTTGTTTCTAGACATCAGAATGAAGTAGGCAACAGTTAACCTTTTAGGACCCCAAAGGAATGATTGTTGCAAATTCAACGACAAAATTGCAGGCTAAGATCGATAATCTCACCAAGCAAATGAATAACCTAATAGTTACCTCCTTCTTTCCATTCAAAGCAATTCGACAAGGATATGATCTAAGTGAATGAGAGAGCCTTATCACAGCTAATTGATTCCTAGTGGAAAATAACAATGTTCAGCAATTCAACTTCATGGGAGCACAAATTGGTTGGGGAGGTAACGATCCTTATTGGAACACGTACAATACTAGGTGGCAAAACCACCCAAATTTCTTTTGGTCTAATAATGCAGGGACTTAAATGGGAAATCAAGGCTTACCAAGATTTCAGCAAGACGAGTCTAGTTCATGGGATTCAAAATTAGACAAGTTAATGGACAAGCTCACAACTATAGAAGAGGCCTAGAAAAGGCTAGAAGGAAAATTCGAGTAAGTAGCGAACAATCATGCTTCTTCCATTCACAACATAGAGGTTTAAGTGGGCCAGCTTACCAATAAATTATGTACAAGAAGTGTGGAAAGCTTTTTGAGCAATATGGAAGTAAATCCAAACAGCAATTTAAGACTATCACACTTAAGAGTGTGAAAGAACTAGAAGAACCAGCAGAAGAACAAGCTAAACCACTCCTTGTAGAGGACCAAGCAAAGAAGAAAAAGGTTGAAGAAAAGAACAAAGACCCTCTTTGTGTTCCTCCTCTGCCTTACCCACCAAAAATATCTTTCCCACAAAGACTTCAGAATAACAAATTGGATAAATAATTTACAAAGTTCGTGAAAAAGCTAAAGAAATTGCAAATTACCTTACCCTTTGTGGAAGCTTTGAAAAGCATACCCACATATGCAAAGTTTCTTAAGGACATGTTATTAAGCAAACGAACTTAGGATGACAATCAAATAGTAGCCATGATGGAAAGTTATAGCTCCTTTCTTACAAATCATATGCCCTCACAGTTGAAAGTTCTAGTGAGTTTAATGACACCCTGTGTAGTTAGTAATTTAGAGATTTCTAAATGGTTAGATGACTTGGGTGCAAGTATTGATCTTATACCTTTGTCAATTTTCAAGAAATTAGGGCTCAAAGATGTGAAGCCAACTTCTATGATTATTAAGTGGTAGATCAATCTATAAGAAACCGTTTGGCGTGGTGGAGGAGGTGCTTCTAAAAGTAGACAAGTTTATCATTCCTATGGATTTCATTGTTCTAAAATTTGAAGAGGATTAAAATTGTCTACTAATTCTTGGTATACCATTTTTGAACACTAGAAGAGACTTAGTAGATGTCCATGAAGATAACCTCATCTTTCAAATTGTTAATCAGCAAGTGAAATTAAATGTGAATAACATATTAAAGAATTAGAAGTAGGGTAACTCATTCATGAGAATTGATGTAGTCAAATCTTTAAAGGAGTGAGAGGAAGAAGAACAGATGATAGCAAAGATTGAATTTGAAGAATATAAGGAAGTCTCTGTTCAAGCAATAGAAGAAGAAGAGAGGACAAGGGTGATTGAAGAAGAATAAGAGCAATTCCCCTTCTTAAAGGACAAATTGTTAGATTTAACCAAATATTCAGGGAGTTTCATCGTTCCCTATTTTATTGACAGTTTGCTATAGAAAAGGACATTATTGAGCTTACTAGGCTTCTCTAATTTGATTAATTATGTCATTATTATCTTGCAATATGTAGCTTATTTATAAGCTAGTAAGTAAAAATTGGGTGACATGGGTGGAAGCAAGTCACTCATAATAGACCTAGGTTGAGCATAGAAGGAAGAGCATGCCAAGCTAATAACGTTAACTAAGCGCTACTTCAGAGGCGACTCAATAATTATGATTTTGTTATTTCATTATTTTCTTTTCTATTTTTTTGTTTAATTTGTTGTTACTTTGTTACTTATATTTTTTATGTTTATTTTGTAGGGAGTGACGTTTTGGAATTTTATGGCATAAAAGGTCTCCAAATTTCATTACCCACAACGTCACCACCTCAATCTTCTTAATGGGTTTCATGCTATTACCTTTTCCTTTTTCTTTTTCCTTTTTTCTTGTTATTTCCATTTATATGTCATTTGTTTTTCTTACATTGAGGGCAATGTGTTATCTAAATGTGGGAAGGATTGTGCATTAACATTTCATGTGTGTGACTTTTGCATATCATATTGTCTTAGTTTTGATTAGGTTGACATTGTGTGAACAGATGTTGCATATGTGTGAATTGTGTGAATTTGTCAATGACAATAATTTTATGGAATTATTTTAGCTTTGAACTTGGTCATTGAATTTATAAAGGCATATTGGTTTGTGAATTTTACGTTTTAAGTACCTTTGGTTGAATATGCATGTTAATTAGGATCAGATATGAAATTCATTTTTTTCACTTTAGGAATTTTTTTATATACATTTATAATTATAGTCAATTGAATGAGTTAGCATCATTAGTAACCTTTCAAGAGGATGACTGACTAAAAAGAAATAAGGTAGGCTATGTGAATAATAAAAAGTTTGTGTTAAATAAATAAATATTCCACTAGCCCTTTTCAAACAAATATTGGGTTATGAATATAATTAGCAGCCAATTGAGAATGTGATATAGCTGAGTAACTGGGCATTCATGACAAAAATGCTTGTCTTCGTGTCAAAAGGCTAGAATGACATTCTAACTAAGCTAATTCATAAAACTTGGGCTGGTTGGGTAACTGTGGGGCATTTATAATAAGGTGTTTGCCTTCATGTCAAAAAACTAGGTTAACATTAAAGAAAATTAAAATGTGGTGTTTCAATAAATAATTCGATAAATAAATCCTAGTGATCTTTGAAAATAGAAAAACTTTTCATGTAGGGATACCTAGTGATAGTTGTAATTTTGAATGATTGCTAATTATAAATTTATGTGTACAAGTTCTATAGGTGAATGAATATGATGTTAATGTTTTGATTAATATGTATATTCAATTCAAAGCACTTAACCATGAAATGTATAGGTTAGTATGTTAGAATGATTGATGTTTGTGGTTAAATTGATTCCATAAAATTTGATGTCATTGTCTCATTATTGCATATTGCATGAATGTATGCTTGTGTGTTTTATGTTTGGTTTGTTTGCTTTTTTTTTCTTGAGGATAAGCAAAAGTTTAAGTGTAGGGATGTTGATAGGTATAGTTTATACTATGTTTTCATAGGTGTTTTAATGCATTTTTAGGTGTTTATTAGATGATTATCGTCTGTATAGGCTTAGAACTGGGTTAATGAGAGTGTTTATATGTATTATAAGTTTTTGTTTGGTTTAGAGCAAGAATTAAATCTTAATGTTATGTTTCATGAGGTGTTTGATGTGTTTATAAGCGTATAGAAGTAGGAAATTTAAGAAAGGGGAAGAATTTAAATGAAAAGGCGACATAAAACGAAGATTCAAAGCACAGAAGAGATGCACGACTATGCATCATCCCTTGCACGTCTCTTAGGCTATGAAAATTCATGATTTTTTAGCAATTTTTGTGATGCACAGTCATGTATCAGACCATGCATCTACCAAATAGCAATTCCAGTAAATTTCAATTTTTCCAATACGTGAGTTTCTTCAGTCTTTTAACGTTTTGGGGCTATTTTGGAACCAAATTAAGTGGCAAAACCCTAGAAACAAACTTAGGACCCTAAACTGCTATTTAAGAATGTGAAATACATAAAAAAATGCAGCAGCCATCTTACGAAAGTGGATCAAATAAGGGTGATCAAGAAGAACGTCAAGAATTTCAACTTTCCAAATCAAGCCCCAAACCAAGTTTTTGTTCTTCTTTCCTTTTGTTATTGTCATCAAATTTGATGTGTAAAACTGAATTCTTATATGTTTATTACATTCATGAAGTTATAATTTCCAAATTGGGGTTTATTCCAATTTTATTTTGTAAACTTGATTATTATTGATTCAATACAAAATTCTAGTGTTGTGATAATTGTGCATTTCATATTTTGGCAATAAATCGAGAGAGTGACTCAAAAGTAATTTGATTAAATTGTGCAGCAGGAGTTGGTAGTTTAATAAGGCACGTGATTATCAAATCAACTATCATTCAAAGGGAGATCCTATGTGAGAACTTGATTATCCAATAGATAATATTATATCTAATTGAATACGTTAGGAAAATTTTATGAATCGAAAGGTTGCAAAATCTAGAATTTTTGTATTCAATTAGGGTTAATTGATTAGATCTTGAAAGAGAGTAATCAATTCCATAGGAAATCTAGGATTGATACGTAATTGGTTCAATAATAGTTAAGGGGCAGAATAATGAACGAATAAATCCTAAGCGTTCATCCTTAATTAACCTTACATTAATTTAGCAAGTCACTTTTTTTTGTTATTTGCTTGATTTTATTTAATTTGTTTAATTTTTGTTGTTATTTTTCGCTCATATCATATTTTATCACCTTAGACAAAGTTAGGTTCAATTTGTTTTTGCTAGTTCCTCATGGGATTGATACTTTTTTATACTACAAGTTACGATGTGTATACTTGTGAGTATTGAGAGTTTTATTATATATAAAACTTGCTAAACTTATAACCCTAGAGTAATTAGATAATTAAAGATAAATTAAAAGACTTTAATTTATCCAATTCTAAATATGATTTAGGGTTATAATTTATATTCATTGTCAATATATTTGATAACCTAATTGGTCACGCACAAAGAATGAGTTAAAGAGAGAAGGTTTTTTAATTAAGTTGGACTTGATTGTAAAGTTTGCTTTATTATTGAATATGAGACATTTAATAAGAAATGATCAATATGAGATATTAGTTCTTATTTGTACATAATTGGTATTTAATTAAAGTTAATTGTAATTATAATTTAAGTTTAATTGAAATTGAAATTTTATTACAACTAAATTACCACAATGTCCATAACCTATTATATATAGGTTTTGACTCTAAGGGAGCTAGCACTTCTTACCTAATGATGGAAAATTATTTGTTTATATTTATATACCTATATTTAGTGTATTTTGCTTGTTATTTAATAGTTTTGTAGTATTTTTGGTACTTAATTGCTTCAAGTGTATTTTTAGGCGATAATTTCCTTTATTGACCAAGAGGATATGCATTTAGGTGAAATAGTGGCAGGCATGGAATGGAATAATTAGAGCAATTATTGAGATACATGGTTGTGTACAGTGACCATGTAAATCACTATAAATTTATAGAGCTCCAAAGACACAATTTCTGCCTGTGTCGATTTACACGTCTGTGTATGATGACATATGTGGTCATGTATCTTGCCTATGTAAATCTCAGTGACTGTGAAAAGTCATGAATTGATGTGTTTTTAGAGATACATGGTCTACTACATAACTATGTAAATGCATGTGTATATTCCAAAAACCTTGTGTAGGTAACCATGTATCTCCAAAAACCCTACTTTATTAATATATAAGGATATTACGATGGCTACAAAAAAGGAGGAGATGAGAAACGATTGAATTCATAAAGACACCTGAAAAGGAAGAATAAAAGAATAACAATAGTCTACACATCATAATGAAGAAGATTAAAAAGTTGAAGCATCAAGTCAAATTTAGCTTTCCAAAAATTCCAAATCAAGGCTTTTAAGCAGTTCATTATTTTCTTATTATATTTCATTGCCCTAGATTTCAATTCTAAATAGTTGTGTTTTGAACATGATTATGGAATTATAATTCTATATTAGGGTTTATTATTGAATTGTATTGTTTAACTTTAATCTTGTTGAATCCATATAGTATTGTTTTGTAGTATTTTTTATGCTTATACTTAATAAGAAATTGAGATATTGAATCAAGTTATTTGTGTTAAGTTACGTAATGAGAGTTAGTACCTTAATAGGCTTACAAATATTAATTTAATAAAAAATTGAAGAGAGATCTTAATTATATCCTTATGATTGTTTCAAATTTAATTGGGTAGTTTTAGGAATTGAGAGATTTCATCTCAAACTTTTATCTATTTCAATTAAGACTACTTGATTAGACCTTAAGAAAGGGTAATCAAAACCTTAGGCTATCTAGGATCAAGCATAGTTGAATTAACAAGATAAAGGGAGTACAAAACAAGGATATAATAACTCGTAAGTTTCCATTATTGATTAACTTTGCCCTTATTGCTATCATTACTGGTTCCATTATTAAGTTTTATTAGTTTTTTATTTCAATTAATTTATTTTAATTTTTAGTTAATTTAATCTTTTATTAAATTAAACAAAATGCATTCAAATTGTTAGGTGACTAATCCAATCCTTATGGGAACAATATCTTGTGTAATGTGTACTACAATATACGATCTGTATACTTGCAGTATTGCATATATTAAAACAAGTAATGAGTTTTTTGGAGTTGTTACCAGGGAATTGAAATTTTAACATCTTATTCGATTTGAATTCTTTTGATTAAAGGACTATAATACTTTTCTTATGTTCATACATGTGCATAAAAACAAGAAAAGTATTATAGTCCTTTAATCAAAAGAATTCAAATCGAATAAGATGCTAAAATTTCAATTCCATGGCAATGGTGTTAAAAAACTTATTGATCAAAACAACTTTTAAAGCAACTTTTAGGCCTTTTCTTCCAACCCATTGAGACAATATGACATGGACATGAGTTACTTCAACACATATAATTTTGAGTGGCAGAACCACCTAAATTATTGTTGGATTAACAATACAGGGAATAACATGAGAGCACAAAGTCCACCAAGTTTTCAGCATGATAGGCTTGGATCCTTGGAGTTAAAGTTGGAAAAGTTGATGGGCATGCTAAGCTCTAAGTTCAGTAGCCAAAATAAAAGTTAAAAGAGGATGGAAGCCCAATTTGATCAAATAATGAAGAACCACTCTCTTCTCTTCATAACTTGGAGGTTCAAGTTATGCAACTTTCCAATGCATTGTTAACAAGGAATGTGGGGAGTTTTCTAAGTAACACGGAAGCACAACTAATAACCATGTTGTGTTGTGACATTTGTGGGAGTAACCATTAAAATAATGAGTTTTAGGCACTAGATTATGTTAGTAAGAGCTAGCACTCTCTTCTTTATTCTAGCTATTTCCAGATCAAAGGGTTTGATTCGGTTAGATTCTCCGACCTCTGCGTGGATACTATTAGAGACGGTCTCCTTTTGTCGTTGTGGTTTGAGAATTATGGTACCTCTTTGTATAGACACATAGATCCTGGACTTCGGGAAAGTCCCGAAATACGGAGATGGAAATCTAAAAGTGAGCGGGCATACAGATGCTAGTTTTCAATCTGATAAGGACGATTCTAAATCCCAATCAGGTTATATATTCACA
>JANKOE010386285.1:0-11427 GCA_026284465.1 Erythroxylum citrifolium | reverse complement strand
TTTAATTAATGGGTTATTTAATTAAATCCTTGGACTTAAAGGGTCCTTTAAGGTTGATTTTTCGAAAACTTAGTGGATTTTATCCCTGCAAATTTATTTTGAACCGTGATAGCCTAAGCTCATTTTCAAGAGGACTTTATCCAATTTGATTATAGTTTGAATTTTTGTTGATCTCAAATTCCCCAAAATCCAAAAAGATAATTTTTATTCCATTTTGTTTAATTCAGTTATTTTACTCAATTTTGATAAACTCGCAAAACCCTCTTCTTTTATCAACTTTAATTGCATTTTTGACTTATAGGCTAGCTTTAAACCTTTTTCGTCGGTTCCAAGAAGTGAGATGACCCGAGGTTACAGCTTATACTGCAATTTTAGAATTTATTATTTTTGACCGGTTTCTAAGGATCGATTTTAGGATCGAACGACGAGCCGCGATCAGGGATGGTCCCTGATAAATACTGGAGGACATGTAACAGAGCTTTCTAATGAGAAGCACATGGTGTTGCAGTGAATTGGCTAAGCTGTTGAGTGGCAAAAGCAATGTCGGGGTAAGAAAAATTTAGATGGAGGAGTTTACCAACAATACGTCTGTATTTCTCAGGATCAGACAATAAGGGGCTATCATCAAGGTCAAGTTTAGTACTGGGAGACATTGGTACATCGGTGGGTTGCAGCTTGTCACGGATATATTTCTATTGAGAGAGTAGCATACTGATTTGTGATCGAGTAATCTCTACTCTGATAAAATATTTAGTAGGTTCCATGTCCTTAATTGTGAATGCGCTATGGAGGAAACGCTTAACATCACAAATTAGTGCTTCAGAAGGACTGGTAGTTAAGACATCATCAACGTAGATGACCAAAGCGATGAAGTGAGAATTTGTGCCTTTGGTGAACAGACAATGGTCAGATTCCTTCTGGGTGAAGCCAAAGTGCACTAGAGTCGAAGTAAATGTCTTGTTCCATTGTCGCCTGGCTTGTTTGAGGCCGTAAAGTGATTTGTGTAACCGTAAAACTTCTCATGGTTGAGTTTTGGTATACCCTTGGGGTGGAACGATGTAAATCTCTTCCTCGATGTGCCCGTGTAGATAGGCATTGTTGATGTCACAGTGGTGGACGGGCCATTGGTTAGTTGCGGCGATGGCAAGGATGGTTCAAATGGTGGTGATTTTGGCAACTGGAGAGAAGACGTCGAAGTAATCAACCTCGACTGTTTGTTGAAGCCTTTCACCACGAGTCGTGCTTTGCGTCGATCAATTAAGCCATCTGGGTTATGTTTTATGTGGTATACCCACTTTGTCATCAAAGGTGTCTTCCTAGGAGGCAAGGTTGCAGGAGCCCAAGTCTCGTTATTTTCTAATGCTTCGATCTCCACCTGCATAGACTTAATCCATACTGGGTCATGTTTAGTAGTATCGTATGAAAAAGGTTCATGGGCAGTGGAGAGATTGGCTAAAAAGGTGATTTGGGGATTGGAAAAAGTGAGCGTGGTTGAATCAATGGACTGGTCGGGGCTAGTAGCGGTGAAGGAGGAATTTAGGAGAGTGGTGACGTAATCATTAAGGTAAGATGTAGGTTTTCTGGTTATGTTACTGAATCGATTGGGGAGGGATGGTGGGGTAGGGGAGGTTGGTGATGGTGGTAGAGGAGAAGATGAAGGTGAGGGGGACAATGGATTGGGGTTGTCGGGTATGTTGGGTAGATCTGGTATATTGGGTTCGGGTAGGGTTGGCAGAGGGTACTTGGGCCTTGTGATGTGTTTGGGTTAAAAGGAATGGGTATGGGTTCAAAGAGTGGTATTTCTGTTTGTATTTTGGGTTGGTTGTAAGGGAATAGATGTTCATGGAAAGTGACATCTCGACTAAATATTATTTGTCATGTATCAATGACAAATAGTTTATAAGCCTTTCTATCGGTTGCGTATCCAAGTAGTAAACATTTTAGGGCCCTAGTTTCTAATTTTTCTTTGTGGGGTTTTGTGTTTGTGGCATAGCATAAACATCCGAAAGTCCTAAAATGATCATAATTGGGAGATTTGAATGAGCCATCAGGTAACATCACTGGGTGAGTATCAGATGTAGTATCAGTGTGTTTGAGTAAATTTCTGTTGTGGGTCATGTGGGTTGATGCACCCGAATCCACTATCCATGAAACACATTCATACTTAGAGCTAACATTATCATTACGGATGGAATGCATACCTGCATAGCTATTAAAGGCTACATGATTGGCTTCATTGATACCTTTTTCTTTGACTAGACGCATCAACTCCTGGACTTGTTTGCTCAAAGCACAAAACTGTGACTCTTCCTCGATACTTTCGCTATTTAAGCTCCTTTGCCCAACGTCAATAGGACTCTCAGCCACTGCTCTAGCATAGCCATTTTTTTCTCTTGCGTGTTTGTGCTTTAGTTCTCTGAACCAGTCCGGCTCACCATGGATTTTAAAACACGTATCCACCATCTGTCCCTTCTCATGGCAGTGAGTGTAATACTTATCTTCTTTCCTCACATAACTTCCTTTTCTATTCATCGAGAAAGCTTCTTTGGTTTCTGTCTTCCTATTGTTGATGGGTTTCTCTGTGAGAGCTACATTCATCAATCCTACCTCATTTGTGCACAGTCCAGCAACGTTTCTTTGTTTCTCAACTGTAAGAATCATGGAGTATGCTTTATTCACAGCTGGTAGAGGATCATTTAGCATTACTTAACTCACTACACTGTCGTATTCTTCTTTAAGTCCCATCAAAAACTGAACCAGTTTTGTGTTGTCTTCCACTATACTGTTGAGTTTTCCAATCTCACACGGACAACTTCTATAAGGCATTACACACCATAAATCATCCCAAAGTTGTTCTAGCTTTGTGAAGTAGCTCATCACTTACTCATTCCCCTGTCTTATGTTAATGATTTCTTGCATTAATTGATAGAGTTGAGGTCCATTGCTCTCACCATACCTAGACCTTAACTCTTCCCATAGATCTCTAGCAGTGGTGAAAACAAGGAATGATTTTGCTAAATTCTTAACCATGGAGTTTAAAAGCCACGAGATTACCATATTATCAGCTGTTCTCCATGTTTTCTATAAGGTAGGGTTGTTCTCTGGCTCCTTAAGCAGCCATTTACAAATCCTATTTTTTCTTTTGCCTTTAAAGCAATGATCATCGCTCTACTCCATGAGAGGTAGTTGGTTTCATCCAGCAGCATCGTTGCCAAGATTGCACCTGGGTTTTCTGAAGCAGAGAGCTCATATGATTCACTCTCATCATTATTTGTATCGGGGTACATTTGGAAGGTACTCAAATCTCCTGCATTTGCCATCGTGTATTAAGAGTTTTCTGTCTCTGATATCATGTAGAATATTAGGACAAATAGTTTTTGGAAGAGGAAGCTCTCTCTCTTACCAATTTCATTGATGCTATCGTACTTATATACAACGTTTACAACGAAAAAGGAATAAATGGGTAAAAGCTATACATAACAAATTTGCTAACAAATTACTGACAAGCATAAAAAATAGGGGACACAAAAGGAGCATATGTATTTACAAAGTGGAAAAAATGAATGTACGGTTGGTTGCTATGGGAGTATGGTGGTGTTGTTGGCATCTGTGGGATGTGAATTCTACAATTCCTCATCGTTCAAGTTCGATAAAAGTACCTCAAAAAGTTGTGATGAGCTATGACTTCGATCGTTATTGCTTTAAGCGCACAAGAATCGCTGCTACATGTGTTTTTCAGCCTACCTCTGGCAAACTGTACATGACCAAGCCATTGATGACGGGAATTGGATCATGTTTCTTATAAAATAAGTGACACTGGGAGTGTTTTATGCTTCAGCTTAGCTAGCACATATCTATTGTAAAGAATAAAGATCTTTCTACTATAACTTTGATTGATGGGGATAATATGAGAATTACCATTAGAATTTTATCATGTATTAACGTGTTATATGGAAAATCTATATTGTTTCTTGTGCGTAAATCCATTTAGATTTTGTGATATTCCATTCTTTATCACAAAGTTTTTCGTAAAGGTTCTGAGAAATTGGAGCTCGTTTTGGCCTCGAAAACAGCTTCAGAAGTTTAGATGGAACCGAAATTAGGTATTTCACATTTTCTTCATTTTCAATCCTTTTATGAATGATCCGGGACACATAGTAAGGTCTATCACGCATGTTACATGTAGTATCAGTGCAATTACGTGATTGGGTTGCCAAAAAACAAAGGTTTTTCTGTTTTTATGAATTATGATTTTTTGTCTATTTTTGATTCATTTTTTTTATTTTTTGTGTATATAGTTATGTAAAAGTGGTATAAATAAAGCTAGCTATAAAAACAGGTCAAAATGGGCCAAAAACGGGAAAAAAGGGGTTCCAAGATTACCTAAAATTGCCCTCCCCATCGGAGGGCGATAGCACCGTCAAATGCGTGCACCACACGCGGTCGACGGTGCTACATTACCGCCATTGGTCGGTTAAGCAGGCGCCAACCGCGTCCACCCACGTGTCTCCACGTGGAGATGGAAGCAAGCACGAGACAGCACGTTTCAGCCATATGGACAGACAAAATGAGGACACGTGCACGCGCTGTACAGTGAAGACACGTATGTGCGTGGTCAGCGCGTGTGAGACATGCACCAGACGCACCTACGTGCGTTGGCGACCAGCATGCAGGGTGATGTCGGTTGACATCAGCGCACAGTGTTGCATTGACGTCAACGCTATAGTGGTGCTGACATCATGCTGATGTCAACACCTAAAAATAGAAAATTTTCAAACATCCGGTAAGAGTATCTCAGGTCCATTTGGGTCAATTTCTAGATTTGGGGATTTTTTCAAAGTGATTTTTTTAATTTTTTGAATTTATTACATTGGTAATTGGTTTCTTTAATTTTTTTTAAAATTTTTAAAGCCAATTTTAAGTACATTTTTGTGCTCCAAACTGCATATAAAGAGACATTTAAGATTTTGTATCTGGCGCGGTATGTTTGGTATTTGTGAAATTACGACAATCACTCTCATTTGTTGAAATTATTTTTCGTGATGTATTTTTGAAAAGTTGCATTCCAATAAGACAATAATATTCAATACTGTTCGATGGTACAAAGGACTGAAAAAAAGAAGAAGAAGAAAGGAGAGAGACAAACACATTTACTCTTAGAGGACAATAATATTCAATACTGTTCGATGGTTCAAATTTCAATGGTAGCGAGGAAAGCCTCAGTCATGTTAAGAGAATTTAGGTTAGACTCCACGAAGCTCATCGAGGTAAAAAGTCATCGATACCACTGATCAGAAACATGTAGGCAAAGAAGATAAGCACCTAAAACTTTGTTTTCAGAAATTAAAATTTTCATTAAAAAAAATGAGAAGAGTTGACATCTGAAGAGCTAATTCACGTGGACAGACCCACTTAGCTAACTAGACACACATAATACGGCAAAAACGGTGTTCGACGATTTAGTGCAAACTACGTACTTTTGCCATTCCCGAGTCTTCAGTCTTTCACTCAATTTCAGAAGGTAGTTGCGATGCTTCCGGACCTACCCTCGCCAGTTGTTATTCTCAAATATCTGGTTCTATTCGATGCCACTTTAGACAATTTAAGTACTTTTTGACAGGTTCGGGCTTCTGCGGTGTCATACTTAGCTGGACGACACATCAAGGTACGACACGCTTGATTGGTGTGGCCTGTCTAGACTACACAATTACTCGACGCCATCTATCTTCTAAATTTTGTCCTCATTTCCTCACAAGATAACCCCACGGGCTCTACATAAAGATACGAACTCCAAATTTTTGGAAGTTTGTTGGTTATAAGTTATTCATCAACTACAAAGGCATAAACTAACAAGTAGCAAGAGTATAACCCCATCCGAGTATTGTTGCCAGTCCAACGAAAGAGATCAAGTAGAGAGCCTTACGTTTAAGAGCTGTAATTACCTCCTAACAATCACAGAGAATTTTCAAATAACATGCAGAAATTTTAGCAAATCTTGCTCACGTAGACGTAGGGCTGTTGCTCGACTCTCTAGCCGTCCATTCAATAATTGGAGACTATATTTGGGATTCTCATATTTGACATTTCAAACCATAGACGTGTGAGACTCTTTGCCAAGCAGTGTCGCTGTTTCAATTTTCTGCCGGACCGCTCGTCTATTCTCTTTTGAAGACCCCAGTTAATGTTTTGAATTCGCTGAGCAATCGCGGTCAGGACTCGGGAGTCGGGCCGTTCTATAATTGGAAAGCAAAAATATAAGAAAAGAAAGTGTTAATTTGTTTATATATAAAAATTCCATATTTTGTTACCCATAGCTCCTTCTCGAAAAATTATCATGTTACAATTTTTATTTTTAAACGGTGTATTTATAAAATGTCATATTTAGGTGAGAATACTTCAATATTTGAGAATGAATACTCATCTTCTAATTCTTTTACAACAAAGGATTTATTCTTAAATTTATATTTTTAGATATAATGACATCAACCCTCCCCCGTAGCATGGAATTAGATTTTTAAAATAGGCTAACAATCAATGCTTTCTTTGACGTTTTAACTTTGATTTTTTAGATTGTGAATCTTCATTATCACTATATCGCTTGATAAGTAATTTTCATGTTTACCAATTTAAGCTTATAGATCATGTATACATGTAACCTTGAAGGAATGCGACATAATTACTTAAGATTAAAATTACCTTGTTCAGCCAGATTTGGTTGATCTGTATCTGGCACATCCTTATTTGATTCCATAATTCCGGGAATTCCGAGCTGCTGTGTACCTGCAAAACAAGCAAAAGACTTTCCGGGGGTTGTTTCCCGGAAGGCCCCTCCGACGCTCAAGTCAGTGCTTTTGGAGAATCTAAGTTTTTTTAGAGCAAAGAGGCGACTAGGGTTTTTGTTGCGTACCTCCCTCATGATTAAGCGTTACCTTATATATGCAATAGGTTGCCATTAGGTTTAGGTTGCCATTAGGTTTAGGTCTCTTACGTAAATCATCGTGTTTGTATGGGAGACGATCTCCCGCTATCGGGCCGTCTGTGCTGGGGCTTACAAGTTGGCCTCCTTAGGCCGGGCCTCATGTGGCCGACCCGACCATAAGCCCCCTACTCCTCGACTCCGATCGAAGAGAGGGGTCGAAGGAGTACGTGAAAATCGTGCGGGCTCGCTGGTGCGGGCTGCTTGCTATCAGGCCAATCAGTGGGGCCGCTAGGACATAAGAAAGGTAGGTAAGGGGGGCGGCAATGCTAGATGACAGCTCGGTCCACGCCCTATGAAGGCGATCTAGCCTCGGTAGTAGGTTAATTATTACTTGGCGATTCGTGTGTGTTGAGCGTCGTAAAAGATTGTAAATGATACGCCCGTTTAACTGCCCCGCACAGCTGTCATGTGTTGTCACGCCCTGTCACGCGCGTCCTTTCAACTGTCACGCCACTTCTGGTTCTTGGCGAACCTAACGGACTATTGCTCAGATTTAGCCACGTGTTTCACCATGGCTAGGATTGCACCACGCGTCTATCCTCGATTGGTACCCTGATTCAGTCGATATTATAAATTGCAGACCCCGTGGCCGTCTTCTTCTTTCGCCTCACATATTTGCCTGCTGGGTTCTAATTCTTGGACTTTCATCTCTGCTACTCTTTGCGATCACCAGAGTACCTTTCCCATCACCGTCCACCAATCTCCATTTCAAACTAGGTACGTCCATTTTCTCTTTTCTATCCCTTAGATTTTCCATTTGTGGTCATGTCATCGTCAAGCTCTAGAGGAGAGGTTAGGCCAGAGGAGGAAGTTGTCGAAGTGGCGGAGGCGCCCGAGGCTAGCGGTAACGAGGCGCTTGGGGTCGAAGGGATGGAGGAGGTTGGGGTGAGTGCCCGGAGGGACGGACAGGTCGTTCGGAATCCACCTAGTGAGCCATTGACGATGACCGCGAGGGAATTAAACCACTCGGTCATCCGTCATAACATTCCGACAGCATGGGAGCCCAGGCTGGCCTCTGCGAATGAAAGGATCGACAGCTACCCAGGGGGCTACTTTGTCGTTTCAGACAGCTTCTTCACGGTTGGTATGAAACTACCGTATGCCCCGATGGTCGATGAGGTGTCGCACTTTCTTGCTGAGGCCGAGCCAGATTCCTCCAAATGGTTGGAGGTTCATGAACGGCCTAGCCTTGTTGTGCCACCAGTTCGGTTACCCCCCGTCGGTCGGCGTCCTGCGCCACTTTTTGAGGATGAATCAAAGCTCGAACACCGGGGCCGGGATCCCTACTCTCCAGTACAGGACGAACAAAATATTTCTTCGTGAGGCCTCCCGGGTCTCCTTTCGAAGCCAGGCCGTGGAAATATCCACTGGCCGAGCTGTGGAATGACCTTTCGAGCGTGCTCCTTAGTAGGGAGGAGCAGGAGGCGATTAGTAAAATAAAAGAGCTGGGTCGGTACGACTTCGGCCAACTCATCAGGGGGTATGGAGGGGGGTGTTCGGCTAGCTTGTTCTTGATTTGCCCCCCGCCTCAGATAAGCGGGCTAAGAGAGGAGACTGCCCCTTCTGGTCGATATTTCGTGATTCTTTTTGTTTGCAGTATTCGCATGTCTTGGCTTCATCTTCTAACTGTTTCCCTCTTTCGTGCGGCCATGGTGAGAGCTAGTGCCTTTTCCGGCTCCTCCAGCGTGTCTAAGGGCTAACGACAGGTTGCTCGGCCATCTGCTAAGGCTAAGGCCAAGGAACTGGACAAGGAGATGGAGCCCAGCTCGGAGGTCGCTCGATCGCCTCCTACCGGACCGACCACCGCACTTGACCGGGCGATAGCCCCCTTGGGGTCGACGGTGCCGGTCCCAGTAATAAGCGTGGAAGAAGAGGAGGAGGAGGATGGACCTTCTCTTAAGAAAAGAAAAACCGTCCGGGTTCATAAGCAGCCACCCGTCTCGGTGGGTGCTCTTAAGGGGAAAAGGAAAGAGGCGGAGCAGGGCGGAGGCTGCATAGCCCGGCTAGAAAAGGGGAAGAAGAAAAAATAATTATCGAACGTCGATAGGTGGCAGCCGGTAATTAACTTAGAGAGGACCGCGTCGCTCAGGAATGTCGAAGCGGCGCTTCACATTGCTGAAAATATCGTGCCTCCCACGGACGGGGAGTTCCTCGACTCGTTGGATGAGTTGACGTTATCATCCCGTCTTGTTCGAAACTGTGCCAAGGATCTGGCCTGGGCTTTTAAGTCGCACCGCTGAGTCGCGCAATTGGTCGAGCTGCGCGACGGTTCAAAAGATAAACTTGTGGAGATGCAGGAAGAAAGAGACGTCGCGCGAGCTCAACTTACTTCTATGGAGGAGGAAAAGAAGCTTGTGGAGAGCGATAGGGATTTTTTTAAGGCTCAATTAGAGTCGGGAGAGGAAGAGAAGAAACGGGCGATCGCGGCTAAGGCTGAGTTGGAGAAAAAATGCGAGGCACTGCAGCTTGTCATTGTGGAGCTGAGAGATCAAATACGCGCCGCTAATTCGAAAGTGATACAGGAACGAGAGCTCCAATTCAAGTTCCGTAAGGATTGTCACGCAACTGTGCGGGCCCAAGTTAGAGCCGAGGACAGGGTGAAGGAGTTGCAAAGCTCCATTAAAAGAGAGAGGATTGCCGCGATTAAGAGATGAAAAAAGCGGCATTTAGAGGGCGAATGTCATGAGTATGCTAGCGACCTGATTCTCTCCACCCTGCAGAGCTGCCATGGCGTTCACATTCCTAACGGGTCAGATCCTCTTCCCTTTAAGGAATACGCCGAGCTATTGGTTCCCCCTGGTCTCGGCCTTTCTTTAAAGGAGCTTATGGAGCTGATTGAAGAAGAACCTCGAGACATCCCAGATGACGAGCTAGATCTCAGCTCGGATGAAGAGGAAGGACAGTCTCCCTAGGGTGTCGCTCCGACTCTCCCAACGGATTCCTTGGCCGCTCATCCGACCTCTCCTCCTGCCGATGCGGCTATTTCTCCTCCTGGTCTGGCCCCGGTTGTGCAACCAACCTCTGAGGCTACGTCTTCCGAGCAGGCTGCCGACTCGTCTCCCCCTGCGAAGGAGTGAATTTTGCTTTTGTTGTCCTTTTTGAGGCTCACCTGGTTGGGCTTGTGGCCAGGGTCACTTTTTCAGGAAGTAAGAACGTAATTGTTATCTTTTGCTCGTTTCATATTTCTGCCTGATGTGCGTATGAGTAGCTCCTGTCTTTGAACCCATTTGGAACTTGATCAAATGTTGTTGAGGCCCGAGCTTGCTCGAGGGCCAAACTACGTCGAACATTTTGTCGTAAAATCGGCCGAAAAATCGTGTTGTCGAGGCCCGAGCTTTTCTCAAAGACGAGCTATGTCGAAAACTTGTCGATGTCGAATGTCGAAGCCCGAGCTTTGCTCTAGGGCGAACTATGTCGAAAATTTGTCGATGTCGGATGTCGAAGCCCGAGCTTTGCTCCAGGGTGAACTATGTCGAAAACTTGTCGATGTCGAATGTCGAAGCCCGAGCTTTGCTTAAGGACGAACTATGTCAAAAACTTATCGATGCTGAATGTCGAAGCCCGAGCTTTGCTCAAGGGCGAACTAAAATACCGTTGACAATTTACCATGTCGAGGCATCGCGCGACCTGTTATTTACTATGACACATTTTGGTAAACTAACAAAAAATGTGAAATTCTTTATTATTGGAGGCGACGCGGGCTATTAAAAAACCTGACTACTGGAGCCGGGAAAAAAGGTACCCAAAGCACGAATACTAAAAATGCAAACAGAGAAGCAATGTACTAAAATAAAACTTATCTACTGTCGTCTTCTTTCTCAGCTCTTATGTCTAGAGATCCTGTCAATACTACCGCTCCCTCGAGGGCTTTCGTTTCTGCTAGGTAGCACTCCCGGGCAATTTTTTGCTGGCTCCTGATAACACCGGTTCCGTGCGGGGTCGGAAACTTCATTGCCTGGTAGTAGGTAGAGACGACCGCTCTAAGGGCGTTTTGAGTAGCTCTCCCAATTATGGCATTATACGCCCCCGCAATCTTGACGACCAGGAATTCCACACTCCTCTCCACCTGACATGGTTTCTGACCAGGAATTCGACGCTCCTGTTGCTCCTTTGATAGGCCCCTCAGCAGGCAACAGTCACTCTTCAGGAATTTCCATTTGTTTGAAAGCGTCATAGTATAACAAGTCGACCGAACTGCCCGTATCGATCATCACTCGCTTCACCTCGCTACCGTCCATAGTCAGGGTGGCTACTAACGCGTCATCATGGGGGCAGCTAACACCATCTAAATCAGATTCATCGAATGAGATCACCCCGTCACTCGGCCTCTTCATCTTTGCTGATGAGCCCTCTCCGATTTGCCTGGCATATCTTTTTCTCCCTTTAGTGGTCGACCCGCCTGCTGCATTACCCCCAAAGATCATATTTATGACCCTGACTGGTCGGTC
>JANKOE010386278.1:0-11427 GCA_026284465.1 Erythroxylum citrifolium | reverse complement strand
ATATTGATCATGAAGCATCAATTGTATTTTGAACTTGTGTAAAGCATGGATGAAATGTCAATATGTTTTGTAAAGCTATGTATGAATTTGACTTGAATTGGAAATGAAAATGAATGGAGAACTTGGACTTTGGGTACTTTTGTATATTTGAATTGATGAATGAGTGTATGCTTAAATTAACCTCTTTGCATGTGTTAGCTTAGTTATAGCAATGTGAAGAATGGATGATGAATTGTTTTATGTTTAGGGGGTTAGAAGGGTTGTTTTGAGAGGAATTAGAAGTGCATGTGATGTTTGGTTAGAAAATGGAGGTGTTAGGTTGGAAGATTGTGGTTTGGGGGAAGTTTGAAAAGAGGTTGGACTAGTTGTCCAGCTTGTGTCCGTTAGACGGACATTTGTGTCCGTTTAACGGACACATTCGGGTGGATTTGGCCAGTTTGCCCAGCTTGTGTCCATTAGACGGACATTGGTGTCCGTTTAACGGACACATTCGGGTGAAATTGGGGGTATTATCCAATGCGTGTCCGTTTAACGAACACTCTCGGGTGGGATTTGGGCGTTTAGCCCATTCGATGTCCGTTTAACGGATATGTGTGTCCGTTTAACGGACATCCCCTGGTTTGCTATTTTTTTGTTTTCAAATGTCGTTTCTCGTTGTTATGTTGATTTTAGGGTTTTTTGGGTCAACCCTATGAGTTTCCTCTAGCATTTTTTGCTTTCGGTTCGGATCGTTAGGTCTCGGGAATGTGGTTCGACCCCAAGGTCGGGCTTCGGGAATGGGGCCCAACAACTACCCTCAACTGACCAGGAGATTCTAGTACTACCTCCTTGGTGTAGCAGTTCATGATGGCCCTATGGGCAGTGAGCCAATTCATGCCTAAGATCACATCTATCTCCCTCAACTGCAATACTATCAAGTCTGCCCCCAACTCTGCTTGATCAATCCTGATTAAGCACCCCTTGCATACCTCACCAATAATAATAGTACTACCTAGAGGTGTACTCACCTCTAGCCCAAACTGCAGTAATTCCCTATCACAATGCAATATACATGCCAAATGCGGTGAGATAAAAGAGAGTGTGGATCCTGGATTTAGGAGTACAAATGCCTTCAAAGAGAGTGTGGATCTGGTGGTCCATAGAGCCGTATTTAAAACAAGCCCTAGACATTCTCCAACACTCACCACCATACCTTCTCTCACAATACTCACAAACTAGAAGCTGATTCTGAGCTGAGCCTCTCTCACTACCAGTTTATGGCATCCTGCCCCTTGGCCTAGATCTTGACTGCCTGGATCCACCTGAGGATCTGAATGGTCTATTCTGGCGCTTACTGAAGCTCCTGCCGGAACTATCCTGACTCTCACTAGGCTCTTTCCTCTGGACCCTTGCCTAGTCTCTGCTTGTTTCTCCTTCATCAGTTGTTCAATCCTAATTGAGGTAGCTCTCAACTCAGTGAAAGTGGCCATATCTAACCTCGCCAACCTTGTTTTGATCTCCATATTAAGCCCATTCTCAAACCTCCTGCACTTGACTTCTTCTGTAGGGATCAGAGCAGTAGCATAACCCATCAATTCATTAAATCGGACCTCATAGTCCGCCACTGACATCTCGCCTTTCTTCAATTCCAAGAACTCTTGCATCTTCATGTCCATGTAGAACTTGGGCATGTAGTTGTCTCTGAAGACCCTCAAAGAGTCTTCTCACTTCAATTGACAAGGCCTGGTGGTATATCCTAGAGCAGTCTTCCACCACTGGTAAGTTGGGCCCTGCAGTAATGATACTGCATAGTCAAACCTCTCATCAGGCTCGCAGTCCATCTGATCGAATACTCTCTCTGTCCTCTCTAACCATCCCTCGGCCTCAGCAGGGTCTGTGCTGCCATGGAAGTCCACAACTCTGTGCTTCCGTAGCTTATCATACCTCCTCTGCCTTCTCTTGGGAACTCTAAGAGGAAACCCCTCAGATCGAGGTACCGAGGACTCTCTATTGGCTCCTACAGATCCTTGGTCAGCTGGTTGATCAATCTGAGCACCTAGAGCAGATGAACTATAACAAGTAATAACTTCAACCATTATCCATATTTTTCACGATACTTTATGCTTAACTTTCCTATATGTCCCAACAGATGCCAAACTATGCTCTGATACCACCTAAATGTAACGCCCCTTACCTAGGGATATGTACCGGGGTGCCCGGAGGTCATTTCGGCACATACCCTAGGATAAGGGCACGCTACGTTCGATCACTACACTCACTTCACATGGCATGGCATTATAATCACTTGTAAAGCGTCATAAGAAATCTACAATATTTAAAAACCAACCTTTTTCTTTCCTCATTTCATTTCATAGCCACCAAATGTCTACATTGTGTCTTTCGATAAGTTCTATATGTATATTCACAAAATCAATTACAGGAGTACTACATGAAAGAGGAAAATACATCAAATCTATCTAAGCCACCTAGAAATCCCAGCTAATCGACCTTTGAGCCATGACTTCTTTTGCCAAAACACAATCTACAAGGAAGTAGAGCCCCTCAGTAGCTAGAGTCGTCTCTCGATCCTGAAAAGACAACGTTGCAATTTTGATGAGTTTTGCAAACTTAATGAGTGAACCATCATTGATGAATTCACCGAATCTTATACACAATCACATTTTTCATAATTACTCATTTTAAGCATACATTTATTGTTTAGATACTCACATATCATGGCATGTCACATAGTCATTCAATATCACCTTGCAAAACCATTCATGATCTTCAGTCTTATAATATTATATGCATGAGACTCGTGTTCATTCTTATTGTTGTCGCTGAGTGCCAATCACTTACACAAATACTGGCCTATAGGGCTCAGTCAGAATAGAGTTCACGGAGCATAGCACTACGTGTAGAACCAAAATTTATGTAGCAAAGTTCTACTTGTAGAATCAGAGTTCACGAAGCAAAGCTCTACGTGGAATCACTTCAAACTGGCTGCTCAAGTCACAACGCCTTTATTTGAGCATGCATTTTATGAAATGCATCACATACTGATCATTTCATGTCACATATGATGTTAAATCAGAAACTCACGTTCATCGGACTGAGTCCGACATTTAACTTTCGTGAGAATACACATAACATACAGAATTTCACAACGGATCAAAACACTTCCAATACATGCTCAACTATTATACTCCTCGCACTTCAAGTCCGGAATTCAGAATCGGATCACAAACATTTCAATAATATGGAAGTTTAAACAAATCAAAACTATTCAAAACAAATCAATCCTAGGAAACCATCTCGATTGACTCACAAGCTGCTCCCAAAGCTAATGCCTGGAAGATCCGGCAATGTCTGGAGGTTAACGTTCCAGTTGCCCCTCTATAACAAATAATATACACGATATCACAATTTGCCCCATCATAAGTATTCGATAATGCACATATATGGCATGAATTATGTACAATGCATGTTCATGATAATCCCGACTATTATCCGTCACAAAATCGATCTCATATCCAAACTTATCTAAGTATAGCTTATACTTAGGTTTATGCCTCACTAAAACCATTAAATTCACAATTCATTTCTCATTTCATTTCAGATGGCTGTGTTTTTTTTCGTAGAGATGTAGAGCAATGTCTTATAAATCCAATGGTTCAAGAATCAAATCATTTGGGTGTCTAGAGAAGAAGTTATAACCAAAAGTATCAAACATGTTTTTGTCCTCAATCATCTTACTTTGTTTCATCTTACTTTTGCATCGTCTTTCTTTTACTTCATCTTACTTTGCTTCATCTTACTTTCGCTTCATCTTAGTTTTGCTACATCTTACTTTGCTTCGTTTTACTTTCGCTTCGTCTTACTTTCGCTTTGTCTTACTTTGCTTCGTCTTACTTTTGCATCTCTCAATATAAAGATCATAACTTTTGACTCAATTGTTCCAAAATTCCATACTATATACCGTTGGAAAGATAAAATAAAGCTCTACAACTCTTAAGAAGGCAACTTTGGCAAAATCTACCTAGATTAAATCCAGATTTTCTCTCAAGGTCAGAACACAAATTTTACACTCAACTCCCAATGTACTGCACCCAGTTCTCAACTTTATGAAATGTTAAGACTATTTGAGACAGAATTAAAATTCGATGTCTTCATACGAAATATAGCTATATATCTCTAGTTTAATCCAAATCAATAATCATCTTGTTTGGACAACTAAAAAGTGATGTGGCTAAAACACTAAAGCATACTCAGTGAACATTTTTCTAGATTTTCAAACTTTCAATATTTTACATCTAACTCATCTTCTACCTAAATTATCTCTTCCATTACAACTTCAAAAATCACTTTTATAACACCTAATCACTAATAATCTTTCGAAACATTAAATTAACACTATAACCAAATTTTTAATCCCTAATAACATAATATTTATGAACAAACACTTAAATGCCTTTTTGCATGCAGATGACCATAACTTATCAAATTTATTTCATAAATCCCCAACTATAAAGGATTTATTCACTACTTACCTGCTAAAAACTTCAAAATCTTCAAGCCCTAAACTCCACACAATTTACATACTTCACTGAATATAATGACTAGCTTCTGGTTTTTTTCTTAGGGTAGAGGGCACAAATGGCAAGGTGGGGTTGGTGTAGGAAAGGAAAAGCATAGAAATCTCTTAGAAGGTGTTTGATGGAACACTCTGTGTATGGGAAAATTTTTTGAAGAAGATGATGATGAAGAAGGAACTTAGACATATCACATCACCTTTCAACTCTTAGAGAACAGTAACCTACTTCTAGAAAAAATACAAAAAGCCTAATTGACACTTGTCACCTTCCTATAGTCTAAGCTCTAACCGAGTTCCTTTTGAACTAAACTCATTAACTTCTATCTTTACAATCCAACTATCTCCAAATCTTCTTTTGAATTTCTTTTTCCTATTTTCTATGATTTTTCCCAAACTTTATTCCTAAATTCACAATTACCATATTCTTACCAATCAATAAAGTTTCCACTAACAATAAATTAAAAATTCTCAAAACTCCTAGAACTCACAACTCAATGCAATTACACCCAAAATTGTTCGTGAATGCATATACAATTATTTTTCATGTGCAACAACTTCATTATTTATATACATATGTATGGCATATTATGCATGAACATGGAAGTGCATCCCTAACTCTCATCAATCACTCACATTTGCCATTTTAACCTTCCCACAAGTAATGGGATGTTATAACTCTCTCCTCCTTAAAGAAATTTCGTCCTCGAAATTCTTACCTGTTTGCTCGAACAAGTGGGGATATTGTCTCCTCATATGCTCCTCTGTCTCCCACGTTGCTTCTTTAGTTGAGTGGTTCTTCCAAAGGACTTTTACCAATGGAATGACCCTGTTCCTCAACTGCTTGTTCAGCGATCTCACAATCTTGATCGGCTCCTTAATAGAACTTAAGTTACTAGCAACCTCAATCAGATCGGTATCTTCGAAGCCTACTAACATGAAACACATTATGCAATTGAAACATCTCATTAGGTAAAGCCAACTTTTAGGCCAAAGGTCCTATCCTCTCAATGATCTCATAAGGACTAATGTACCTAGTGCTCAACTTGCCCTTCTTACCGAATCTTAAAACTCCCCTCCAGGGTGACACTTTCAAGAATACTTTGTCTCCCACATTATACTCCACATAACGACGATGTTGATCCTCGTAACTCTTCTGTCTATCCTAAGTCGCTTTTATTCGGCTTTGGATCAACTTTACCGTATCCATTGTCTCCTGCATCAACTCTGAGCCTTCCACCATTCGCAATCCTTCTTCATCCCAATACAATGATGACCAACATTTTCTACCATACAGTGTCTCATACGGTGCCAATCCGAAACTACTGTGATACTGAATATTATAGGCAAACTCTATTAGTGCCATATATTCATCTCAAGCTCCTCTAAACTCCAATACACAAGCTTTGAGCATATCCTCCATAGTCTCGATTGTGCTCTCACTCTGTCCATCTGTCTGAGGATGAAATGCTATACTGAAGTTCAACTTAGTACCCATAGCAGACTGCAAGCTCCTCCAAAACCTCAAAGTAAATCTGGGATCCCTATCCGATACTATGGACACTGGAACCCCATCCAGTCTCATCACCTCATTGATATACATCTGGGCCAACTGATCAAGTGAGTTATTCTCTCTCACTAGTAAGAAGTGGGTCGATTTAGTTAATCGGTTCACTACGACCCATATAGCTTTATACTACCTCGGAGTCTTAGGCAATCCTATAATGAAGTCCATAGTGATCCGTTCCCATTTCCACTCCACAAATTTGTCTGATTCAACTTTGACTTAATCCCTCCGTCTGAGTTATAGCTGAGCTTTGATTGAATATGTTATTTGACGAACTGCTATAGGTAGTTCATTGTGGGATACTCAAAGAAAGTGGTGCTACTGACAGACTTGCTGAAGAAGAAGCAAGAGTGGTGCTAGTCTAGCGCATGTAAAGAGGCATTCAAGAAACTTAAAGTCACTATCTCAACCAAAATTGTGTTGAAGCTGCCCGTGTTCAATCTTCCATTTGAGGTGCATATTGATGCTTTGGACAAAGCCATTGGCGGAGTCCTTGTATAAGATGATCATCCGGTAGCATTTGAGAGCCGAAAGCTTAATGGTGCGAAGTAGCGTTACTCGATGTATGAAAAGGAAATGCTTGCGGTGGTGTATTGCCTTGAGACATGGCGAGTATATTTATTGGGAACCAGGTTCGTTGTCCGAATGGATAAAGTTCCTAACACATTTTTTAGGACCCAAAAGAAGTTGTTCGCAAAACAAGCCTGATGGCATAAGTTTCTTGCTGAGTATGACCTTTGTATGGGAGCACAAACAGGGAGGCACAACAATATGGTGGATGCCTTGAGTTGGAGGTATTTATAGCCCTTTATTCAGTCACGAGGGTAGAGTCCAGCCCATTGGAGCAAATTAAGATGGCAGCTCCATTAGACACTATATACTGTAAGTTGATTTCTCAAGTCAAGAAAGGTGTTGAACGTAGGTTTTGGCTCGACGATGATGGGCTTTTAATGGCTAAGAGTATTCAAGTATATGTGTTGAGCTTTGGTAGATTGTAGAAACAATTGTTAAAGGAGACGCATAACTCGTAGTGGGCTGGTCACCCAGGAGTGCAACGGATGTTAACTCTCCTATCTCGTTCCTATTTTTGGTAGAAGATGGAGAATGATGTGTAATGTTGCGTCAAGACATGCCTCGTTTGTCAGTTGGATCAACCAGAGAGAAAGAAGGAAGCCGGTTTACTACAACCTTTATCCATCCTGAGAGACCGTAGATGTCGATTTCAATGGAATTCATTATTGGATTTCCAAAGGTGAACAACATGACATCAATCATGGGGGTGATTGATAGATTCTCCAAGTATGCTTCGTGCCAACTACTATGACTTGTCCCTCAAATGTTGCAACCGAGTTGTTCTATAAGAACTTGGTCAAGTATTTTGGAGTTCTAGCAGATATTGTGAGCGACCGAGATGCCAGATTAAAAGGCCAATTTTGGACGCCTCTTTTTAATATGATGGGTTGCGATTTGAAGTTTTCAATGGCAAATCATCCACAAATAGATGGATAAATAGAAAGAATCAATGGTTTATTGGAGAAGTACTATGGCATTATATAAGTGCAAGTCAACGTAACTGGTTGAGCTCACTTGATACGACACAGTTTTGCTATAACTTATATAGATCTTCAGCTACGAAGAAAAATCCCTTTGAGATTGTGTTGGGACAATAGCCTCTCATACCACTAAAGATTGCTCAACAAAGGACAGGTGGAAAATGTCCTACAGCGCATTAGTTTGCGATGGAGAAGTAAGAATTGTAGGATGAGGCGAGGGATAGTCTTCGAAAAGCTTTTCGACGGATGAAGAAGCAAGTGGATCTTCAGAGGAGACTGTTACAATTTGAAGTGAGACATAAAGTTTTTTTGAAACTAGCCCCGCAGATTTGGAAGAAGATCTCGAGTAAGCAACTTCATAGGGGTTTGGTGTCGAGGTATGATGGACTGTTTGAAGTGCTACACAAGGTGGGGAATGTGGCATATAGATTGAAATTGCCCGAGCAAATAAAGGTGTGCCTAATTTTTATTTTAGTTTTCTCAAGCCTTATTATGAGGATGCATCAGATCCAAATTGGAGTCAGGTGATGCGAGCTCCACCGGTTTTGAGGATCAAATGGAGACCTAGATCATAGAACAATGGTTCAACACAAGAAAAACTGACAGACTGAGTTCTTGATTCAGTAGAAAGGTAAACATGTCATGGAATCTAAGTGGGAGAAAGATATGACCTTGTGGCAATTCGAGGACCACGTAAACGCCTACCTTTAGACTAATTCAATGAGGGCGTCGAATCCATCTGGTAGGGGTGGTTTGTTAAACCCTTAAACTTCGAAGCACTTCTCAACGACCTTCACGATGCGCCTTAGGGGGAAGGTTAGCTGGATTACACACATGGGGGAGGCATGCAAAAACATTAAGGCAAACATGGCCAAGTGGGGTCAGACTTGGTGCGAATTTTGGTAGTCACCTTGTGGAGATTGAGTCGACCTAGGCTAAGAACTTGATGGACTAAGGACTTGGCTAATGCTCGGATGAATGGACCATGACTAGCGAGCTTATTGTGGGAAGCATTGGATCAGGCTAGTGTGCTATATGGGCTTCATCAAGATCACACTGCATCATCAATGGATAGAGTTCGTGGGGAAATCTTAGATGATGTGGCGACAACTAGGAGTTAGAGTTACAGTGGAACTCAACATCTAAAGATAGTAGAGATTTTCGAGGATAAGGATGCTAGTTTCCTATTTAAATGTAAACTCTATCTTTCAGTTGCCTTGTAGATTCTATCTTATTAGTTAGAGTTCTATTTGGATGGGGGTGTCTTCCAATTAGTCCACGTGATGTAATCTGATAGGGATAGACGTGATCTTAGCACGATCTTAGGCAATTCAGTCTAAGTGAGATTCTAAATGTAACTTAGCTTCCGAGTTAGAGTGCCTACATATAGCTCATTTGAGATTTGCTCTTCTCGCACAGTTGGAGAGAGCATTCCTTGTATTCTTTTGAGAGAAAGTATATAAAGGTTGGTTTAACCGTATCTCTCTTATTTCCTTGTTTCCTTTTTTTGCTTACTACTTTCTTAGCTTTGTTTCTTCGAGTGCGCGAGGAGAATACTTCGAGGGTTGTTGAAGGCTGAAGTTTTGCTTAAACAAACCTAAGTGAGACTATTTTGCAAAGGGTGTTGGCAATCAGCTTCGATGAAAGTTCGAGTCCTAAGGTGACCTTTGTATCAATAGGCCTTTTGTGTATCCAAATGTAAACATAGGTTACATATATAAGTAACTCTTAAAATTATCAATTACAACCTATCTCAACATTTCCCCTTTATTTTATCTATCATGCATATGCCATTTAAATTTCACTATTTCCATGCATGTATAATCATTTTTTAGGCGAGTTCTTTCATTTCACCGTAGAGGCTTAACAAACTTTATTTATTCCTTCAATTGTTTCCAAAACTTATAAATATGGTAGAGTTTTAATATTGACTCCAATAGGATATGATATAAAGTTAAGCAGAAATTTCAGTTTCAAACCCTAGGGGTATTTTCTCATATTTCAGGTTTGAATTTTAATTTTGTTCCTTCATGAAAATTTTAGGGATCATCCTAAGCTTTAATTATAGCTAAGTTTCATAATTTTTGGACGTCATTTGACTGTCCAGATCACACCTCAACAGTAACCTAGAAACTTTTTGTATCTGCATAATTGCTCTGCACCAGATGTGAGTTTCTTAAACCATTTGGGCAATCAAATGGTCTCGGATTTAGGTGTTCTAATACTCGTTGGAAAGCTTATTACGTCTATTTTAAGTATTCAGAAGATATTTTTCTCAGAAAGATATATATTTCAAGATAAGGACAGTATTTTCGAAACTGTTCAGATTGCACTTCCAATAAACCCATTCCACTCCTTTCACTACAGCCATCATTCTTAATTCAATTTCATCAGCTCCATAACACCAATAATAACTAGAAATGCTCATTTGAGTCCAAAGAACACTTACGTTGATTAGAGATTTGGGTTAGGGTTTTTGTTTTGCAATTAGGGCTTTGGTGCTTCCTCACTTCCTACACCAAATTCAACCACCAATACACATACACTCCCATTAGTAAATCACTATAAACATCAAACTTCAGCCAAAGAATGATTAACACAAACCTGGGTTTTGCTTACCTTTAGAATATGGTGGCAATAAGTGAATTTGGTGGTATAGAAATGTAGGTCTTGATGAGAGGATGATGGATCTAACATTGGATTCTTGATTTCACCTTTAGTTTGCTTGATTTTAAGCAAAGAAAATGAAAAACTTTGAGAGAGAAAGGAGCGCTTTAGTTCATGCAAGAAGAAAGAGAGGAGTGTCTTGCTTTGATTAAAGAGAAATTGCTAGAAATTTATTTTAAAAGTAGAAAGACCATTTTGCCCTTAGAAGGTCATTTAACCCTAATGTGATTCGAAACTTTAAGGTTGGGTTTTTAAACATCCCGCTCAACATTTTCATGCATTCTAACTCATATTTAAGAGATTATGGAGTGTTGGTTCAATTTTTAGGATTTTAAGACTTCCGGTTAATAAATCGGGTTACCCAATATTGTCATTGTCGCCTGAAACAACTATTTTAGGGTTCAATTTTTTTAAGGACTTCACTAGATCATACTAAGGAAAGTTCTAGGGATTATATATTATATTGTTAATAAATAAGGTTTAAATTTAGAAAAATCAAATAAGGTTATTAATGTAATACCCCACTCCTGCAAGACCCGAACCTGACATCAATGGATGATATCTGAGTCCGTACCCCGCGAGGGTGACGCGCTAGATCACTTAGTCAGTCAAAAACTTAGTATAAATTTTTTTTCTTTCAAGCGTACGCGAGAGTCAGTTATCGAAAATTTGGGCCCACTTTTATTCAAAAACATTTTCATTTACAAGAGTTACCAATATTTTCAAATATCATAATTTTGTTAATCACTAGGGCCCATTCCAAAAACAAAACATATTACACTTTGATCAATCTCTTTTGCAAAACTTTTTTTCCAATTGGAAAGTTATACGCAACAAATATATTCAAATACACAAAATACAATAACTTTTGGAAAATACAATTTAGTACGAAAATAAAGAAATACAACGCAGACGCGAACTGATCCCGACCTCGATCTTTCCCTTCCATGTAGTAATTATACTCTCGTTTGCCTAATGGGGTATTCTTCTGAGTCCTGAAAAATATTTACAAATTTTGGGTGAGTTTTGCGAACTCAATGAGTGACCATCATCGATGGCTCACCCAGTCA
>JANKOE010386243.1:0-11430 GCA_026284465.1 Erythroxylum citrifolium | reverse complement strand
CCTAATTTTCTGTATGACGTTTTATCTATGGATATGAATAAGATGCGCTGAGCGCATCTATTGACGTTTCAAAAAAAGAAAGCCTCAAAGCAACTCATCCTACCTTTTTGAATTCTTTATCATCTTCTTCTTTTGTTTCCAACTGTTGAAGAGAATCTTAAAACAAAAATCCAAAATCTTTATTATCGCTCCAACCTACTGCATTTTAGATGCTTAGACAAGAAGGAAGGTAGTAGGTGTATCAACCTACCGACCCCCAATACCTCATCTATAAACATGGTACGTCGAAATTGCCAATCCCTTTTCCTCTCTGTGTGTGGACATATATATATTAATACTTTGTCTTTATGTTTGATTATTTAGGCATGCATAAAGATAATCATTTAGACATGCATTAACGTGGTCTCTGGGTTTCTAGTGTTTTAAATTATCTAGTGGCCAATTTATGGAGTAAAGGACAATCAGATATTGTTAGTTTATATTTTTTTCCATGGTACTGCGTAAAAATTTGTACTTTACAGCCTAAGGTGGTATGAATTTTTTGTAGACATACTTTGGTTTTCATAGTATTTGTACTAGTTATGGTATTTGGTTTGGTGTGGTTGAAATTTATTTATTTTATTCTTAGAATTGATAAAAGAAGGAAAATTTTATTATTAGATCACATATCCTTTATATATAAAAAAAAGAGAAGAATACGATAAAGGCAAAATAAAAGGTATTTAAAAAGCATATTCAAATTTATACAAGGATGATGTAAAGTTAATTTGATTTAAAACTTTAAATTATAGGCTAGGGATGATGTCGTATGTGAGATGTTAGAAAAGTGGTAATATAGATAAAAAAAGGTAGAAAGTTGGACCAAATTAAACTAAATTACTAAAGTTTTGCTATATAGTATGAAAGTATGTTGATTATTGTACAAGTATTTGTAAAGCTTTAAAATGCATTATTATTCA
The DNA here is from genome assembly GCA_026284465.1 of Erythroxylum citrifolium. Classification (NCBI taxonomy): domain Eukaryota; kingdom Viridiplantae; phylum Streptophyta; class Magnoliopsida; order Malpighiales; family Erythroxylaceae; genus Erythroxylum; species Erythroxylum citrifolium. The sequence goes on along the minus strand of JANKOE010386243.1, from coordinate 10,471 downwards.
AAATTTATGTATGAATTGATGAATAACCTAAATCCTGAGCAGGTAGAATTGATGAATAACCTAAATCCTGAGCAGGTAAGGTGGGTCACTGATAGGGATGGAGCTACAGTGAGAGCACTTGCCCCCACAGCCTCCAACAAATTTCATGCAAAAAAATTATTATTCTAAGTTTTGCCCCCACAAAAAAATAAAATTTTCCTCCATTAAATTTTTGCCCCCATTAAAAATATTTTTTTTCCTATTAAAATTTTGCCCCCACTAAAAAAAATTTCTAGATCCGCCCCTGGTCACTGATATGAAATCTAGTGAACTTAGAAACGTGTAGAGGTTTAGGGTAAGATCACTAGTACTGGTTGTGTGATCACTTTAATCCAAATGAGCTATTTTGAAAATTAAGAAGAATCAAATGAAGGAGATTAGTATTAATAGCGTGACATGGACCATTAGGGTTTCAAATGAAACTAAACGAGTACATCCTAAAGCCGATGAAGATAAGGTGTTGAGGCTTTAGGAGCAGTATAAAGTTAATGATCACTGAATATTGATCAAGTGCATACGGGAGAAAGTTAAGGGTACATAAATCAAGGAATGTTTCCAGCAAGACTTCCTTTTATATGTGTTATATGTGTTTTTGTGTCCAAATTTCAATTACGCTATCATCACGCAACTATTAAAAACTGAAGCTAATGTTAACTACCGTGAACAACTTAGTTGGGAATATTTCATCCTAAACCTTCTTTGCAAGCATGCTAAAAAGTTCTGTCAAGTAGTGGAGGCCGAACATATTATGGATTACATAAGTAAATGTGAAGTTGTATTGATGGTGAATTATGTGTTCTATTAATTGAAATTATCAATAGATATCTGGACTTGTACATAATGTGTAATTCTTAAAACCTAACTTCAATTTATAAGATGTTTACATATTTTTAATATATAAAAGTTATACATCAATTATCACTTTAAGTAGGGGAATATGACAAGGATTACATCTTAAGATGATGTCAAAATTGACAAGGCGTTAGATGTTATTAGAATATAAAGCTATAGTATGGGAAGCTAAAGATAATCTTGTTGTTGAAAATTTTTATGCCATTTGGAAAGATTATTTATAAAGAATTTAATTGATTCATATATGAGATAAGCATTCCTAAAGTGAACAACATTTTCATATGTTTTTAACCCAATGCCTCAGCTTTTAAAATTTTTAATTGAATGACGAACCTTTTAAAAACCTTAATAGTTCAATTCAAAACATTAGTTTTGTGAGTAATTTGCTGATTTGACTAACATAATCTTTGTTGTTCATGATATTTAGGTGTTCACTTAAAAAATTATCTCTACTCCACTCTAATCATGGACAATATTTTTTCAGGAAGACATTTGCATGTCATGAATAGCAAAGATTCTATTAGCTAAATCAATAAATTATTAACATAATTAACATTTTAAGTTGAGCTGTTAAGGTTTAAAAGGTTAATCACTTAAATTTAAAAACTTAGGCATTGAATTGAAAAAAATCCAAAAAGTTTGGTACTTTAGGATTGGTTATCCCTTTATATATCAACTTATCTTAGAGGTAGAGGGTTGATTATAACATTGATAACCCAATGAAGCATTACAGTGGGTAGAAGGTAGTCAAGAAAGTAAGGAAGGTTATGCAGGGTGTTGAAAATGAAAAGGTAACAAGCTGCTAACCTTTTAGGAACTTGTTTTCCATAACTTTTGGTTATGCATGAATAGTTAAAATTTTATGAACGATATAAAAGAGAACAAGTCCTGAGGCGTGGGTAGGTGCAATAACAAAGAATTTAAACATACAACATGTTCAGAGTAGGGAAAAATTGCTAGTGATAGATCCTAAAAACAAAGAAGATGTTTGTAGGCATGTAAGATGTCGATGGTTGATAAGGATAAGATTAAGGTTCTACTGAGGCTTGAGGAGATGACAATGAAAGAGAAGAGCAAGAAGACGAGGTTCAAGAGAGTGATATATCTTGTAGAAGACTTTATGATAACTTTTGATATTTTAAATGAAATGTAGACATCAAGGAAGAGTTTGGACCATAAGAAAAAGCATATGATGGATGTTAAAGATAACAAACATAAAGAAGTATAAGAGATATAAGACAAGGGCATGAATGAGGAGGAGATTAAATCATTTAGAGCTTATCCAAGTAACTTTGTTTATGGAAACAAATTTGATAAAACTTATATTAAACTTTAGGGAATATGGATAAACATTATGATAAGTCTTAAGCAAACATTGGTGATCCAACACGATCTTAGTTAGCAAAAGTTTAGAAGAAATCTTCTTCTCATCTTACACTTATAACTTTTAAATTTGTGTATATAAAATTCTTGCAGAGAAAGTTTGCACCTAAAATGAGGTAACTATGTTAGTTTTTAGAATGCAATCACCTTGTCTTGGTTAAAGATAACATAGGTTAATATTTATTAATCATCATAAACAAAGACATCATGCTAGCTTAAAATTCAGATTATGCTATTGCATATAATAAAATAAACTAAAATTTCAAACTTTTTGAGACATTAAAGATAAGTATCTCGAAGAATTTTAGAAATTTAGGGAGCCTTTAGAAGCATTATGGACATATTTCAACCATAATAAGTGAAGATTCACAAATATCATATACATCATTCATTAGTGACAATCACTCAAGTGATTAAACCCATACTAGTACAATGAGTTGGCTCTAATAAGGAAACAAAAATCATAAACTACAATCAAATCATAATATGTCAAATTAGGACTTCCCCAAAAAATGCACATTCATATGTGAATTTAAGACATTGCAAAAACTTCTTTAAAGTGAAGGAATAATAGTTGAGACACACAAATATAGAGAATCACTAGTAAGTGTATTTAAGATTATTTCTTTTAAGTTTTACATGTATGTAATATGTCAATATCACAAATGAGTATAAAAATACCATGAATCCTTACAAGCAATATCATGACTCCTTAACCACAATATTGTGTCTCCATACTAAAAATACCATCACATATTACAAATTAGTACAAAATTATTATTATTATTAAAGAGAATACCACAAATTAGTATAAAAATACCATGACTACTTCACCATAAAAATTAGTATAAAAACACCATGACTACTTCACCATAATACCATGATTCATTTTAAAAAATATCACACCTCCATATAAAAATACTATAACGTATTCAAATAAGTATCACATTATTTTTGTTGATGATAATACCAAAAATGAGTATAAAAATAGCATGACTCCTTCAACGTAATACCATGATTCATTTTTAAAAATGTCATTCCTCTATATAAAAATACTAGAACATATTCAAATAAGTACCACATTATTTTTATTGATGATTCAAAAAGATACCATGACTCCTTAAAGAGAATGTAATCTTTTATTAAAAAAAACTATGCCTTTACATACAAAATACCACACCTTTTAAACCACAAGATGTCATGTGTTACATATCATAAACACGATAAGTGTTATGTTACATAACTCTTAGCCAAGTCACACGACATTGTTTTCCTATTCTCCTTTAGAAACCTAACTCAGAATGATTTTAAAGGGTACAAGTAAAATAAAAACCAAATCTTAGATGGGTATGTGATAGTTTTTAAAACTCAAGGATTAAAGTGAAAAAAAAGTCTAAACTACAGGAGGTTCAATGTAATTAACTCTAGAGATAATGCTTTCACCAAAAGTTCAAAGTCAGGTAAGTTTTGAGCTAATAAGATGATACTGAAAGTTTAAAATTGATAAAGTAACAATCAATTGAATAACACCAACTTTATCAAAGTTCCTAACATTTAATGACATCTTCGATTTTTTACTATTAAAAAATATTTTAGTTTAATGACATTGGAGATAATAAGCTATTGATCCATATCTATATTATATACAACTTTGATTGAAAAGTTTAAGACAATTACTTAAATAATAATTTAGCATTAATTATAGATTTAAAAACATACATAAACTCAATTGAATCTATAAATTTAGAAAATAATAGATAAATTATTGAAGTCTTTAATTTGTAATACTCACTATATAATTATGAATAGTTTATAACAATTTATGAAGTTTCCATTTTTCATCCATGAAGAATCCAAAATTGACTTGAATGTCGAAGATATATGTATAGATACATGTGTTTAAGTTTATAAAATACCATTGACAATTTGAAACACTCCCAAATTTGATATAATATATAAATTTATGCATTATGCACATATGCATAAATCGATCACTAACAATGAAATTAAAAGTACTAAACACCTAAATATAATCTTATATGCTCTAATAAGAAATAAAGGTATAAGCATATTGATGTTTTATACTATCTAATGTACCCTATATGCTCCAAAGAGGAATAAGGGTGTATATAACCAAGCAACAAATAAATTGATTATTTAATTTCATGAAACAATATATAAATAGGTTTAAATTCTTCAAAAACACCAATGGAACTTGTAAGGCTACAAATTACATATAATGCAATAACCATATACTTTTAATATAACTTTGGATCAATAAATTGAATGTAATTGAAACTTATAAAGCCTTAAATGTACTCATAATTACATTACCTAATCGTTAATTTGATAGAATTATGAAAAGGTTACAATAATATTTGAAGCCCCCATATTGAATCCATAAAGAATGCAAATTTGACTAAATTGTCATATCTAGTACACTTAACCATAATTTCCCTATAATTAGGTAAATTCTAGCATGAATTTTATGCAATCAAATATTTTATTTCATAAATTCTAAGATACTTATGTCTTACTTATAGTTAATTTCTTTTGACAATTATCGCAATTGTGTTCAAGGCTTCATTATACCCACAAACTTAACTAGAAAATAATAAAGGAATAAACACAACCATACTGAAGACCATATACAACTTCAAATCTATAATAGACGCCAACATAGGCTTATAACACTTTCATATTTTATGGGCATGTAAATTATAAATAAGTGGTATATAGTGGAATATGAGATCTCATAAGCTCATGTTCCCTTATATACTTATGTTTGATTTATAGCTAATTGCTTCTGACAATTACAATCATCCATATAAGAGCACGACCATTATTATGGTTGTATTTAAGGCTACATTTTACCCACAAGCTTAACTAGAGAATAATAAAGGAATAAACATGACCATACTGAAGACAACATATAACTTTAAACCCACAACAGAGACCAACATAGTCTTATAAAACTCCTATGTTTTACGGGCATGTAATACTATAAATAAGTGGTATATAGGGGAACATAAGCACTCAAATGCTCATGTTCTCGACCATTTACGCCTGCTTATTTAGCCTATCTACTTTATGTTTGAACATGAAAAAATAGTAACCATGTTTTATATATAGAATACCCCCAATTTGACAAAATGCATTAACTTAACCATTTCTAACTTGTAAAAATTTTGACCTAATAAGAGGAAATTAAAAGTTAACAAATCTTAAACTAACTTCTGATTGAACCAAACAAACACTGACTTTTTCAAAATTAGTGTATTTTTAACTTTGATTCATTTCTTTAAATGATGTTAACATATATGCAAAATATATTGATTATGTAAGATTCTACAACAAAATACATAAAAGGATCTTTTAAAATTAAGTAAATATATAGAATGCATTTTATGAAATTGAAGCTCTAATTTTATAAAATAGTTGATAATTACATTGGACTTTATAACTAATACCATTGATAATTTGAAACTTCCCAAATTTACATACACGAAGTTTAAATTATTAACATTTACATAAATCTATTAGATATAATGAAAATGATGGTACTAAAACTCAATTATACTAGCGCCTCTCTTCTCCATAAAGGAACATAACTAAAAAAGTATCTTGTTCAAGGTAGTGTATAGGTATAACTGGTTGATCTAGAGGTTAACATTTGAACAAAAGACCCATAATATAGAGACCAACACGGGTGTAAAACACACATGTTCTTTAAGGTGTGTACTACTCCCTATATGCTTTACAGGGGGACATAGGAAGGAACATTCTTATCTTAGACGACATGTACTACTCCTTATCTTCTCTAAAGATGCACATAAGAGTTAACACAACTGTGTTTTTAATGTATTTAAGCGATTTAAGTCAATCGAAAATTATATACGTTAATATACTAACACTTCAAATTAATTAGCTTGTCAGTGGATGGAATAACCTTAATATACTATTAATTAACATTATATAATCAATTAATGAAGAATATGATTTACATCATGAACAAATAATGAATAACGTATTGCATACCATATTTTATATTCTTATTCATAACTCCAATAACAAATAGAGGAATACAACTTCAGTTGTCAGATATTATCGTTCATTCAAACTTTTGGTTATTCGTTTCACAACTTACCAAACACAATATAAATATGCCATCCTGCATTTGGTACTTAAACATATCACCACTTCTAGGATTGTTGTCAGTATAAGAGGTAGAAGTTGAGCCTATAACCTATTCAAATTTTGATAAGAAAGTTTCGATTAAACACAAATACATTAGTACTTTCATATATTATCTATTTCAAACATTCATAACTGTTTACATATATACATACCAAATCAAATAACATATTTTACCTATTGATTAAATAGAATCAAATGGATATAATGAGCAATTGGTACAAGTGAGCGTAGAAATTCTAGCAGAGGCCAAAACACACAAAAGAATGGTAGTTCCATCAACTAGTTTGATATGGAAATCTTTAAGGAGAAGGGAATTGAACAAACAAAAAGGGGATTCTTCCCCAAATGATTCTGGTTTGGAATGTTATAGGGTTAAACTACCCTCTTAAAAAAGCTATGGTTAAAAAGATTGTTTTGGATAAAAAGCCCTTAATTGTAGGTCTCCTCGAAATGAAAATAAAATCTAATAATATGGTATACGTCTCCTGATTTTCTAGAGCAGATTGGCAGGCTATTTCAAACCATTCCTCACATTATAATGGTCAGATCCTTTGCCACTACAACTTTGATAAAATTACCATACACGTAGTTACAGAAATTGAGCAACTCATCCATATGCATTACAAGTTGATAGGGGCCTCCACTGAATTTGATCTCTCATTGATTTATGCTTCTAATTTCCAATTCCAAAGAGCCACTCTATGGAATAATTTGTCGTCTTTGGAAACTACTATTACTACTTCATGGCATGCAATAGGAGACTACAATTGCATACTCACTGATAATGAAGCATAAGGAAGAAGAGGGTTCACACTATAATAGGGCATGAGTTAGCTGATTTGTTTTACAAAGCAAAAGTCACCGATCTGAGATATTCACAAAGGATATTTACTTAGTCAAACAAACAACAAAGCCATTTTTTAATTATGAAAAAACTAGATAGAGCTTTGGTTAACCATCTTTGGTTAGATCAGTACCCTCACTCTTATGCTGAATTTAGAGAAAACTCTTTCCCAGATCATTCACCTATCAGTATCCACAACATCAAAACGGTAAGAAAGCCTAGGGCTCCATTCCAATTCTTTAATGGCCTTTCAATGCAGGATAGGATTATGGAGTTAGAGGAATCTTGTTGGAACTTAAATATGGATGGGTATAAATCCTTTTAGCTTATTCAAAAGTTTAGAAGAGTTAAACAAGCACTTAAAGCTTCCTCAAAAGCTAATCACAGGCAGACTAAAGTCACTCAGTAGTTGTTAGAGGAGACTCAACAAGCTTGCTATCTGTCTCCTCATAATAATCTCTTGAAATAGATTAAATGTGCTAAACTAAAGGCTCATCAGGATGCTTTGAACTTGCATAATTCTATCTTAAAAGAGAAAGCTATAATCAATTGGCTTAGAGATGGAGACTCAAACACTAAATTCTTTTATGCTTCTCTACTTGCTCGGAGGAACAAAAATACGATTGTGGAACTAAAAGGCTCCTTGAGATCCTCAGTCAATGATTACGAATCTGTATCCAGGCTTATAAGGGAATTCTTTTAACAGCTCATGGGCTCTGAAGATAATGCTTGTGATACTCACAATGTTAGGGAACTCTTTGATAGTCCCCTTTTGCAGGAATACAAGGAATCAGTCTATGCTCCATTTATGTGCTTGGAGGTTCATGAGACATTATTTAAACTACATCCCTCTAAATCTTAAGGCCCTAATGGGTTCACAACAAGATTTTTTCAACCAATATGGGAGATTATTGGCAATCTGTTTGCAGAAGCGGTTCTAGAATGTTTATCCTCTTATAAAATGTTGAAGGAGATCAATCACACATATATTTGCCTGGTTCCTAAAAATTGTCTCCAGATACATTGATATATTATAGACCGATCTCTTGTTGCAACACAGTTTACAAGGTAATTGCAAAACTCCTTGCTAATAGATTGAACAAGGCATTATCATCAGTAATCAATACTACACAAAGTGCATTTATACAAGGCAGATTTATAGGGGATAACATACTACTTATGCACAAGATCTTAAAAGATTATAACTCCAGGAGAAAAATTAAAAGTTGTTGTTGGAAGATAGATTTCTTTAAGGCATTTGACACGGTCAATTGGCAGTTCATCCAAATTTGCCTAGAACCCCTTGAATTCCTTACAAACTTCATTACTTGGATTTTGATGTGTTTAAAACTACTTAAATCAGTAAACTATTGAATGGGATTCCAACTAAGCCATTAAATTATGCTAGAGACATTAGACAAAGGGATCCTCCTTCTCCTTATCTATTCACTCTAGTTATGGAAGGCATCTCTCAACTCATCAACAAGGTTATTAATACCAATGGCAGATTTCATTATTATGATAAATTTAGAAGTTCCAAGCTTACTTACTTGATGTTTACGGATGATTTGATATTGCTTTCAAGATCAGAACCATAACAAGGATGCTAAAGGTTCTTCTTATGAAATTCTCTAAATGGTCAGGTCAGAAAGTGAATGTCAATAAAAGTAGTTTTTATTGCTCTAAAGATGTGAGAAACTCCGTGGAACTCTCCAGTATTATAGAATTACAGCTCCAAATGCTTCCTCTCAAATATTTGGGAGTCCCCATTTCGTATGCCAGGCCAAAGTATTCTGATTGTATTCCACTTATAGAAAGGATCAAAGCTCATATAAATTCTTAGTAAAATCAATTTTTGTCTCTTGCAGCTAGGGTTGCTTTAATAATTTTTGTTCTTGGAAATCTATATGTTTATTGGATATCTCATCTCATTCTGCCCCTAAAAGTAACCAAGGAGATAGATGACATCTTGAAAGCTTTCTTATGGACTAGGAATTCATAGAACTCCAAAAAAAGCTAAAGTCAAATGAAGTGAGGTGATTATTCCTAAATAGCTCGAGGGCTTGGGGATCATCCCTATATCTTTGATGCAAAAAGTTAAACGAATTTGGAGACTCTTTGAAGATAAAAATGCAATATAGGTGAAATGGCTACATAAAACATATCTTAAAACTGAATGCTTTTGGCAATTACCTCCCTCTAAGGAATTCTCTTGGTTCTTCCAGCAAATGTTGAAACTGAGACAAGTGGGGTTTCATTTGATTAAGCATGTTTTAGGAAATGGGTAGGATATTTAGGTTTGGTTTGATAATTAGACAGAATTTAGTCCTTTAATACAAAGGTCTAAATTATCTGGACTTACGAACAAACTTCCAATTAACTCCAGAGCGTCTTCTTTGATGAATCATAAGCAATGGGCAGGAAACTTCATAGGATTCAATTTATTAGTGGGTTATCTACCCCAGATCCTTTATACACACAGGCAAGATGTAGTTACTTAGTTACTTGATACCTCATGGACTTTTACTAACAAGTCTTGCTACAAGGGTTTACAGGAAGGAGGTGGGAATGTTCCTTGGTACAATCTTCTGTGGAAACATTATCTCAATCAAAAAACATCCATTTTCATATGGTTGGTAATAAAGAATATGATTCATACCAAAAATAGATGGTTTGGAACTTATGACCTTATATGTGTGCTTTGTAAGGAGAAGGAAGAAGATTGAGATCACTTATTCTTTCAGTGCAGCTACTTTAAAGTGGTTTGAAGTAGAATTTTACACCTGCTTTTGGTTACTTGCATCAATTATGATTGGATATCAACTCTTAATTGGATTATATAAATCGTGACTCAGAAGGTGCATGATACCCCTTTGTACAAAACAACCTTCACAATTACTATTTACTCTATATGGAAGGAACGTAATGTAGGAAAATCCCGGTGTGTGCATCACATACACACGGTGCGGAAAACAAAATTTTTTTGTCTCGGAATATTCTCGAAAGTCAGGATCCATGTGTCTATATAAAGATGTCAAACCATAACGACCAAAAGAGACAGTCTCTAACGGTATCCACACAGAGGTCGGAGAACCTAACCGGGGCAAACCCTTTGACCCGGGAATAGCTAGAATAAGTACAGAGTGCTAGCTCTTA
>JANKOE010385985.1:0-11444 GCA_026284465.1 Erythroxylum citrifolium | reverse complement strand
TCCATAAACTAGAATCCTTCCAAAAATCCAAAAGAGTCAAAAAGATCTTACCTTGATTCTTCACCAAATGAAGAGATTTTTTAGCTCAAATGGAAGCTCTTTTCTTCCTCTTCCTTTTTCTCTTCTTAAACAGCTTCAAAATCTTTATTGAAGGCTAAGGAAATTAAAACCCTAGCTTGTTTTCTCTTCTTCTCTCTTTTCTCATCCCTGCATTTTGCTTCTCTCGAATCTTCTCATTCACATTTTCCCCTTTATTTATAAGTAAGACAATACTTCTTCTTCCAATTATGCCCTTAATGAGTCCAAAAAGTCCATTTTATCCTTCTTTATAGGCTTATGTTCTTTTAAACTTAAGTGTCTTGCCACAATTACCCTTGAACATTCTGACATAACATTTCTTCTAGAAGAATCTCCCCTATTGTCTTACATTTCTAATGCCACCAAAATCATTCAATTTAGTTCAGTGATTCAAAAGATATGCACCAAACATTTTTGGACTGCTCTTGTCTACACAGTATACTATGCACTACTTTCATCTGGAATTTAAACATCTTAGAGACTGAATTAGGTTCCAAGTTCTCATACCATTTATAGCTCCATGGCTCTAGTTTGCCACAAATCAAAAATCATCTCATTTGAATCAGTAGAGCTCCAGAAATCATCAAAATACCGAAGTATGTTCAGTGAGATAACACCAGTTCATATTATTGAAGAACACACTCACTGTACCCGTCCCACTCTTTTCACAAAATCTTTCTCCATTCAATTCAAATAGCTATGATAGTTGGTGGAGATGTAGATCAATGCCTCACGAACCCAATGGTTCAAGAATCAAGTCATTTGGAGGTCTAGTCAAGAAGTTATGGCCAAAAGAAGCAACCATATTTATGATCTCAATCAAAATGAACCTATTTTGGCGCGATTTCCATAATTTTCACAAACAATGTCGGATTGATCTCATTTTTAGACCATTGGAAAGAGGACTTCAAAATCTACAACTTTAATGAAGACCTCGAATACCAATTTTATCTCCTGACTTTTGTATCGTCTCACTTTTGCTTCGTCTTACTTTGCTTCGCCTTACTTCTATCGTCTTAAAACTTTGTCTTACTTTTATCGTCTTAAAACTTCATCTTATTTTTGCGTCTCACTTTTGCGTCTCACTTTTTCTTCCAGAACGTCACCACTTATAAGGATCATAACTTCTGACTCCGATGTCCAAAATTTTCATACTATATACTGTTGGAAAGATAATGAAAGATCTACAACTTTTCAGAAGGCAACTTTGCCAAAACCTATTTATATTAATCCCAAATTTTCCCCTAAAGTCCCAAGACGACTTTTTCATTCATACACCAACGTACTGCACCCAATTCTTAATTTCATGACAAATTTTGAGACTCTTAGAGACAAAATTGAAATTCGATGTCTTCATAAGAAATGTAGCCATACGTTTCTAATTTAATCCAAATTAAGAATCATTTCGTTTGGATAACTAGAGAAAAAGTTATAGGTAACAGACCGAAGCACATTCAATGAACATTTTCTAGATCACTACCAATCTTGTTTCTAAATATTTCCTTATCACAACTCATACCAAGATCACTCTTTCTCCTCCTTCTACTCCTCATTATCAATAAAATCACATTTAATATCAATTATACCCGGAAGTTGTCAATGAATGCATGTACCACTTTTTATGCGAAAACATTCTGTATTTATGTGCATATATACTAACATGATGCATGAGCAAGAAAATGCATTTTCTTAATTTCTCTTTGAGCTCACATGTACTGAAATTTTGGGTCCTAACCCTTAATATGGGGACAGGATGTTACAAGCACAATGATGAATGCTAGAAGTTGACAGGAGCCTGCTTTCGGTGTGGCTCACTTGATCATCAGATCAGGGATTCTTATGTGGTGTTTGGAGCATAGTCTGGTAAGGGAGGAAACATGGCGTCAGAAACTACGATTTAATAGAGCCGAGCCAGTGGGTCTGGATAGAGAGGCCGTGGTAGAGGCAGGATGAGTTCTAGGGGTCCTTCTGTCAGGACTAAGGTGCAGAGCAATCGATCACAATCTCAAGCCAGAGTTTATGCCATGACTAGATAGGAGGCTCAAGATTCTTCAGATGTCATTGCAGGTGCGCTATTTGTTTTTTATTACAAGGCTTTTGCATTGCTACATCCTGGATCTACGCATTCAGTTATCATATCGCATATGGCATCTACGCTACATTGTGATAGAGAATTATTTAGATGTGGATTGGAGGTGAGTACACCGATTGGTAGTACTACCATGATTGAGGAAGTCTGTAAGAGGTCTTTGATTGAAATTGATCAGGCAGAGTTGGAAGCAGACATGATTATATAACAGTTAAAAGAGATAGATGTTATCCTAGGTATGGATTGGCTCACTGCCTATAGGGCCATTATGAACTGCTATACGAAAGAGGTAATATTAGAATCTCCTAATCAGCCGAGAGTAATTTTCAGAGGTACTAGCTAAGCAGTGTCAGCCAGACTGATTTCATTCATGAGTGCCTTGAGGTTGATGCATGGAGGATGTGAGGCTTATCTAGCCCACGTTATTGATACTCAAGCTGAGCAAAATGTACAAGACATTCCTGTTAATAAGGAACTCCTAAATGTGTTTCCCGCAGAGTTATCTGGCTTACCTCCAGATCAGGATACAAAGTTTTAAATCGATTTAGTTCCAGTTGCTACTCCAATATCTATTCCCCCATATAGGATGGCACATGTGGAACTGAAGGAGTTAAAGGCTCAATTACAGGAGTTGTTAGAAAAAGGTTTTATTAGACCCAGTTTTTCACCCTGGGGAGCTCCAGTTTTATTTGTAAAGAAGAAAGATGGAACTCTGATACTGTGCATCGATTATAGGCAACTAAATCAGGTCATAGTGAAGAACAAGTACCTATTGCCTAGAATCGATGATTTGTTTGATCAATTGCAAGGAGCTCAAGTGTTTACAAAGTTGGACTTGAGCTCTGGGTATTATCAGCTAAAGATAGTAAAGGCTGATGTACCAAAGAGTGCTTTCAGGAGCAGGTAGTAATGCCATATGGGCTAACTAATGCCCCAGCTGCATTGATGGCATTGATGAATAAGGTGTTTTAGCCCTACTTGGATCGCTTTGTGATAGTGTTTATTAATGACATTTTGGTGCATTTGAAGAGTAGAGAAGAACATGCTGAACATATGATAGTGATCTTACAGATTATGAGAGACAAAAAGCTATATGCTAAATTCAGTAAATGTGAGTTTTGACTAAATCAAGTGATATTTTTGGCTTATATAGTAAATGGGCAAGGTATTCAAGTGGATCCAATGAAGATTAAGGTAGTAATGAAATGGGAGGCTCTGAAGAATATGTTAGAAATTCTGAGTTTTTTAGGATTGGCCAAATATTACTAGAGGTTTATTAAGGGGTTTTTTTTATCTCAGCCCCTCTGACTAAACTTCTGAGGAAGAATGTAGCATTCAGATGGAATGTCGAGTATCAGAAGAGTTTTGAGGAGTTGAAACATTGATTAACTACAGCGCCAGTGTTGAGTATTCCATCGAGGATTGGAGGATACGTCATATACAGTGATGCTTCGCATCAAGGATTGGGATGTGTATTGATGCAATATGGTAAGATGATAGCCTATGCATCGAGACAACTAAGGTCTCACGAGATGAATTATCTAGTACATTATTTAGAGCTTGCTACAGTTGTCTTTGCCATAAAGATATGGAGGCATTATCTATATGGAGAGACATTCCAGATATACATTGATCATAAGAGCCTAAGATATCTTCCGAGTCAGAAAGAGTTGAACATGAGACAAAGAAGAAGGATTGAGTTGTTAAAGGATTATGACTGCACGATTGAGTATCATTTGGAGAAAGCTAATATTGTGGCAGATGCATTGAGTAGAAATTCAAATAACAGTGTAGCTCAGATTCAGTTATTGAGGTTATCAAGCTTGATTCAATTAAGAGCTTTAAATGAGGAGTTGAATCTGGAGCATAATGAAGCGTTGATAGCCATACTAAAATTGAGACCGATGTTACATGATCGAATTTGAAAGGTACAGAGTAAAGATCCTGAAATGGTGAAACTGATTGAGAAAATTAAGATGAATCCAGATTCTAAATTTGAATTGAGAGATGAAACATTGTGGTTTAAACAGAGATTATGTGTGCCAAATGTGGATGAATTGAGAAAGGAAATTCTAGACGAAGCTCCTATGGCAGCTTATGCTATGTATCCTGGCACTACCAAGATGTATAACAAGCAGCATTTTTTGTAACACCCCACTCCCGCGTGACCCGAACCCGACATCGTTGGTGATATCCGAGTCCGTGCCCCGCGAGGGTGGCGTACTACATCAGTTAGTCAAAAACTCAGTATACAATTTTCTTTTTCCATTACACTCATGTGCGCGGAATAAACAGTAAACAATCTGAGCTCACGTTCAAAAGGAAGCATTTTCAATTATTACAATCATTCAACAATAAATTACAAAAGTCATTTAATGAACAAAAAGCCATAATCACATTGGGCTCACTATAAATACAAAGCATCATTTTACAGAGATTTCGGAATACAATTTTAAAAGACGCTAATGCAGACGCGAACTGATCCCGACCTCTATCTTTCACTTGCATACAGTAGACATACTCCTGTGTCAAACGGGGTACTCTTCAAGATCTGAAAAATAGATGCAAATTTTTGGTGAGTTTTTGCGAACTCAGTGAGGAACCATCATCGATGGTTCGCCCAATTCATGCATCACACAAGCAAATTACAGTCATAGCACAGTCAGAAATACCAAATCAATATATATAAGCATATCACAATTTTATAAGTCATTCAAGCTTTTTTTCCCTTTTCAGTATTCAGTCAGTCAAGTATGTATGCAATGCACATGTGACACTTTTCTATTTTATTACAGTGTTGTGACCGAGCGCTTAAACAGTAAACAGTGTACAGTAGACGCATCTAGGGAGTAGGAGAGCCCTCTGGGTATGCACTATCTCCCTTCGAGCTCGAGGCTCGTTTTCAGTATCTGTGGCGACTCTGGTCACAACTGTTGTTATTATCCGTTTATGCATTTGTGTGTGAAATGCACATGCTCAATTAACAGTCAGTATCACTAAGTAGTAACTGTACAATCAATTCATATAGCACAATTTCACACAGTAGAAGCAAGTTCATGAATCACAATTGAGCACGTCATTGATCACAGTATATCACAGTAATAGCAAACAATGCACAATTTGCACATCAAGAACACTTCTATGTCATAATTCCCCATACATCGGGCCCTCTGCCCGGAATTCAGTCAGAAACAAAACACAATCCAAATCCTTCCATTATTTCCCACATTAAACATATATTAATTGAATGAACCACCTAGGTTACTCACCTGTACTTCTGAGCTAATACCTGGAAGTCTCAGTGACGTCTGTGAATCGACGCTCCACAAGTACCTCTATAACAGTTACAGTATATAAACATTACCAATTGGCCATTTAGAAACATTTAAGAATGCACATGTAACAATGAGGAGGTGCACAATGCATATTCATGATATTCCTGGCCCTAATCCAACATTTCCCATCATAAAAATTCCATCTAAAAATTAAAAACCTAACGGCACTGACGGCACTAAATTCGGACCTCTATAGGTTCAAAAATAAATAAAACAGTGACTAAAGAACCATTACCCGGACCCACGTCAATTTCCTGTCCAAAAATTCCCAACTTCTGATAAAATGAAATTCAATATTCTATGAATCCGATGCCTCAAGAATCAGGTCAATCGGACGTTGGATGGAAAAGTTATTCACGAAAGAAATCAAAATTTAATAAAATAAAAAAATAATCCACCAATCAGCTGCCTCGCGGGGGCGAGCCATCGCCCTCGCGAGGCTGACTTTCCTCGCGTTCTCGTGAGGGCGAGACATCGCCCTCGCGAGAGGGCCGATCTCGCCTCGCCCTCGCGAGGCGTCACCCTCGCGATTGGGCGAGGTGCTGCCTCCCCTTTCTTTCCTTTTTCCTGTCCGAATTTCTAACTTGCATAACTCTTTACACAAAATTCAGAAAATTACAAACCATATCTTGTTGGAAAGATCATGAAAAACACTACAAGTTTCATGAAGACCAGCCAACAAAATGTACCTAACCAGCCAATCTTCACCAAGTCATATCTCCCAATATACATATCTAAAAATTGCAAAATCAGTGGCAATGGAAAGCTAATAAGATAGGCTTCAATTTTCATGAAGACCATTTTCACTAATTCCGTCTACATAATTCTAGAAAAATCACCAAAGTTTCAGATTACTACTTTCGGATACTGTTCATACAGTACATAACATTAACTTTCCAAGCCAAAATTCAACCTCTTAAGGCTACAATTAGACAACACCTATTTCACAAGAAATCTTAGCCAATCAACTAAAGTTTCATTTGGTTCAAACCTCACCTCATTTGCTTAACTACACAATTAGTTATGATCAAAACAGTGCAATAGGTACAAATTCAATTTTCCAGCTTTGATACTCCATTCACTTCCTATCATTCCCATGTCAATTCTACTTCACTTAGCTTCCAATTTAGTCACCTATTCCACCAAGTTTTCATCAAACATGTCACTTCAACATAACCCCTAAAATTTCAGCACCCATACACAATCATGTCTTATAAGAAATGATCATTTAACATTACGAAAAGTTATCGAAAACACACAATTCACATCCTATACATTCAATCCATCTTAAATCCACCAAGAAAGTAACCTACCCATATACACTAACACAAGTTCAGTAAATGCTCAAAACAATCATAATGAATGCATCAACTACCAATTAAAGGACATATAATTTAATTCTTACCTAATCAAGCTTTAACTCTTCATTTCGTCAATTACTTCAAACTATTCTAATTTTCTACCTCATGCGACCATCACTTATACAAGGCTTAAGGTGGCTATTTTTTCTTGTCAACACACAAGGGAAAGCAAGCAATAACAAGCCATGGTTTTAGGTGAAGAAGAGTAGCAATTTGGCAAGGAGGAGCAACTAACGAAAGAAGAAACTAAAGAAGAAGAAGAGGAAAAGAAGGTTTCGGATGGCTTGAAGAAATAAAGCAAATAAATCATGTTTTCCTTCATTCATCTTAGAAGAACCGAGAATGCTTAGTAAGCAAGCATTAACTATTAAGACACTTGGCAATTTTTTAAGAAAAAGACAAAAGAAGAAAAGGACAAAAACATGTATAGGATTTATTAAAAACCCTAATAAAAGTTGACCAATTCAATTCCAATGGCCCTAATTCCAATCCCAAAATCATGTATCCAATATTATAGTGCCATTGGACATCAATTTTTGACACCAAAAATCAACCGGTTCGCCATTTGGCGATTTGTCCGGTCCGGAAATTTTCTCCGGAAAAGTCCAGAAAAATTTCTAAGAATCCCTTAAAATATAAAACACACAAAGACTCACTCCAAATAATTTTTCAATCACAATTTCCACATGAATCACAATAAAATTCCATGTAAGCTCAATACCGGGAAATAATCATGAATGCATGTACAGTTACTTTTCATGTGCAAATTTGACTGTTCACAAGTACCAGTATACATGTACAATCCTAATTCGTCCCAATCAATCTCATCCTTTGCCAAATTACTATTTTACCCTTCCCGTTGGGGGTGGGATGTTACAACTCCCCCTCCTAATAAAAATTTCGTCTGCGAAATTCTTAGTCGATGGTTCAATATGATAGTTATCATATGTCCCTACATTTCCCATACACTTCGTCACTCAATGACTCATTTTCTGAAAGATCACAGTAAGACTGTCAGTTATTTACGTGGCTATCTCGCTATTTTACCTATCTCACTTACCATTTTCATAGTAGACACTACCTTTAGTTCAGATGCTATGACTCAGATCATTATTTTCGGACCTGTTCACTTATCACGTTTTATCAATTCAATACCTTTTTCTCCAGTAACATACAGACTAATTCATGTTCCATTGATACCCTTTTTGCCAATTCTGAGTACATCGTTTCAAGGTGATACTTACAATAAAACCTTTCATCTCGTCTTTGCCACTTCACTTTCCTTTGGTACCAACACAGTGACATTTATCTCCATTTCGCTATAACCGGTGTTAATTCACCTAATGCATTTATCCTTCATATTTTATTGACTCTTAGTTCAGATTCATCTCTCCTTGCCTGTGACAATTCACTATTCTGTAGTGTTCACGCACTCTATTCGTATATGCATTTTACTATATTTCATTTGTCCATTCCGGTTCCACCTCAACTAACCCATTCAACTTTCCTCAGTCACTTTCCTTTGTTTCACTCATCACAACTCAAATCCATTGTGGTCTTTAACTCTCGTTAGACACTTTGTAGTGTACTCCAAGAGTGTACAATCCCTTATTGTGATCACCTTTGTTATCCCTATAGTCAATCAGAACTATATAACAAGGTCATAATCCTATGAAGCCCAAAACACTTAAGCTCTTGTCCAACAGGGAATTCAAACATATAATCAGTTCATTTTATACCCGTCTACACTCTTCACGTAATCCTACTAGGATATCTAAGGTCTCCACGGCTTTAAACACTTTCGATCATAGCACCAATACCATTTATCAAAATCAACTCAATTCATATTATACCATTCTAACATATTGTCTCATACTGTCTAGGGTGCAACTACAACACACACTGTCCAATCTCCAAGGGTATGCTTATCATCAGTGTCAGGTTCCCCAATTATTCATATAGCTCTTTTTACCTTTCAACTCTTTCAAACACATTCCATCCATTGTTTACCTCGCATCAATCTCTATTGGGGTATTGTCGACTTCAACATACATTACCCAAATTTTTCATTGAGTCCACGATTACTTTATTTGCAATCCCTTAATGAAGGTAACATTACTTCACATCATTTTCAGTATCCCACTAGAGACAAAGTTTCTCTGTTCATCTAATTTCTGTGAGTTGACACCACCCCTGTACTTCCTTACATTCCACTCCATTTGTATTTCGCTTCACAGTTTGGGATTCTTTTAGTCTTAGATCCAATTTATGGTCTCCAAACATGTTCGTAATATCTCTTGGAAATGAATGTCAATAATACTTATTATCTCACTGTGAACAATTTTATGCTATGACTCGATCAAAACATCCTTTGCACTCGGTTTCTGTGAGGCACTAAAATGACTCCATCTCATTTTTGATTTCGTACATACTTATTTTCAATTTGTTCCCGTCATGACCATTAATAACTAGTCTTGCTACAATCCTTGATACCATTCACGAAATTCTCATCAATCAATTCCGTTCTACCAATTGTCAGTTCATCTCATCAACTAACTATTTTCTACCAAATGACATTTCGTCTTATCTAGAAACTAATTTCCATTTGTACCAATACGCGAAGAGAGGAATTATGCCACAAGCGTATCTTTCCTTTTTTTTCCTCAAATTCTGTACATATGATGCATCGTTTGAAATTGTACTTTCTTCCCAAATGAACATTCTAAATTCGTTGACCTATAGGAACTATGATTAGCACTTATGCGCTAACTCACCGATCGTTTCCTCTATTATTTCTATGCATCTTTTTCACATAAGCTCCATTGTTTCACTAATCATGGTGAATTCACTATTTAATGTATACTCCCAAAGGTAAATCAACCTAAATGCGACAACTCTGGTCATATATCATTATCATTGTTTCATTTTCCACTTGTCATTGTACTTTATTTCACATAGTTTTCTTCTCATATCATTTACGTGCAAGCTTGACCTTTACCCACTTGCTTATACACTTTAATCTCATTTTTGCTACTTATCTCTTTATTTTCCTCATTCAATCCAGGATAGGGTATGCACATTTCTATCACATTCGGGGTCACGTCACCCAAAACACAACAACATATTACAGTCATTTCATCTTTATCTTTTTATCCATCCATTTACTATTTCTTTTTCCATATATCTATATAGTCAACCAATCCAAAATTTATGCTGCGCATTCAGTAGAAATTTCCAATCTTAATTTTCTCCGAATATCCCTTTATACTGATTTATACACTCTTAACACAATATTCGTCTAACCATTTTGGTCCCAAACACCTACGTTCATGATCATAACTATTTCACGAGTTCATTTAAATTCATTTGTACCCTTTCGTCTCACCATTTCTACTTCTTCCTAACCTTATAGTCACTTCGCTCTTTCATTTATAGGTAGACCGTTACGGTGCAATATCGATCTCAGTACAATCTCGCTATCATCATCTATGATATCCACTAACACAAATGTGGTAAATCTATAACTACCTAATCAGACCATATACTTTTTGCTCATTTCCAATTATTCCCTTTTCGTCGAATATACAAGTCACAACTCTAATTATCTAATCATCTCGAACTTTTAATCTCACACATGCCTACTTTAACCAATATGTTTCTCATATCCACAGTGGACCTCTCCAAGCTATAGACATGTTCGTTTTCTGTCGCCGTAATATTGCCACTTTAATAAGGGGATTCATTGTGATATCATTTCTTTCCTCAATCAGCCCCTGCCAACGCAGTCATACTAATATCACAAGCGAGGGTTTCTAACCACAGTACAATATAAATCTCATTATCCATTTTTCCTTTTCCCCTTCCTAATTACTTATACACTTTCAGGGGTTCACATTCTAATACATTCTCACTATTCACACATTTAATCATTTAACACATGTTTACACATAGGATTCATCCTCGTGTGACTCAGACTAGGTATCAGTTGCCACGGTCTGCAACGACATGACTCAAATGCATGCAACCTATGTTCTAGAAATGCCCAGATACAATACGTACTGCTGGGCTTTGATACCACCTAAATGTAACACCCCACTCCTGCGTGACCCGAACCCGACATCGTTGGTGGTATCCGAGTCTGTGCCCCACGAGGGTGGCGTACTACATCAGTCAGTCAGACGAAACTCAATAAAAGTATTTATTATTTAAAACAAACATTCATTTGCGCGGAAAACAGTAGACAATTTGAGCCCACGGTAAAAGGAAGCATTTTTAGTTATTACATACAGTCAACAATAATTTACAAAAGTCATTTAATGCACATAAAGCCATAACCAAAATAGGCTCGTTATAAATACAGAGTATTCTTTTACAAAAATTTTGGAATACAATTTTATGAAATACTAATGCAGACGCGAACTGATCCCGACCTTTATCTTTCACTTGCATACAGTAGACATACTCCCGTGTCAAACGGGGTACTCTTCACGACCTGAAAAAAAATGATGCAAATTTTGGGTGAGTTTTGCGAACTCAGTGAGGAACCATCATCGATGGTTCGCCCAATTCATGCATCACACA
>JANKOE010385755.1:0-11465 GCA_026284465.1 Erythroxylum citrifolium | reverse complement strand
TGAGTAAATTGAAAATTGATGACTTGGTTATGCAATGTTCATGTATATGGTGTGGGTGTTGAATTTTCAAGCTGAAATTTCATGATTTTTTTGTGTTAATTTAGGCAGATTTTGACAAAATTATCTTCATGAAAGTTGTAGATCTTTCTTTTAGCTTTCCGTTGATATAAAGTATGAAAATTTTGAACATTGGAATTGAGAGTTATTGTATTTAGAAGTTTGTGATTTTTTATGGGATAAGCATATGGGACAACTGCATTGGTTTGAATTTTAAATCCTTTTTTAGGTAAAATTTGTTTTTGAGAACTTCAATGAAAATTGTAGGTCTAGAAGTCTTCTTCAAAATAGCTTTTGAATCACTAAGATATGTTGGAAGAAGAAAAGAGGAAGAGGAAAGTCGCGATTGCGACGAATCGCGACCGCGATACTGCACCGGAGCGCGCAGGTCGCGGTCGCTACGTGCCGCGATTGCGACTCGCAGGTCCTCCTTTCAGCTTGAACATGTTTTATTATTTTGGCCATAACTTTTTCGTCCAACCTCCAAATGACCTGATTTTTGAAGCATTGGATTCCTAACACATTACTCTATCTCTTAACAAAAATTTATAGCTTTTGGTTTTGATTTGAAAAAGATTTATTGAATCTAAGTGAGGGGATCAATGGGAAGAGTATGAGTTAGATATTTTCACTGAATATGCTTTAGTATTTTGGTGATATTTTGATCTGTAGGATTCCAATTGAGATGATTTTTTATTTGGAGTAAACTAGAGAAATAGGACTACGAAGTATCTGAAGAAGTCGAATTTTGATTCATTCTCTAAGATATTCAAA
This sequence comes from Erythroxylum citrifolium, assembly GCA_026284465.1. Lineage (NCBI taxonomy): Eukaryota > Viridiplantae > Streptophyta > Magnoliopsida > Malpighiales > Erythroxylaceae > Erythroxylum > Erythroxylum citrifolium. The sequence continues at coordinate 10,634 of JANKOE010385755.1, read as the reverse complement.
TTATGGATGGAAGTTGGGTATAGTACATTATTTTTTGGATAAGAACAAGTCAAAAATGTTTGAGGCATATCTTCCTATTTACTGAACCAAATTGAGTGATTTTGTGTCAATGGAAACATAAGACATAGAGGAACACTTTTCTAGAAGAGAGTATGACCAAATTACATCAATTTCACTTTCTGATTGAATGTGAATAGTAGACTCGAAAGTGTGATTTGGAAAATCTCTGAAGTGAGATAATGAAAAAGGAATAGAGATTTTAATGGGTTTCGTGAGACATAAACCTAAGTATAAATTATACTTAGATGAGTTTTGAAATGAGAATGATTTTGTAAAGAAATTATTGGTAAAATACCCGGGATTGTCATGAACATGCATTATACATATTTCATTTCAGTCTTGTGCATTATTAAACACTTATGATTGTACAAATTGTGACGTATGTGTATCTTGCATAAATAGGTTGTGCAGGCTAAATGTCCGCATTTAGGCGTTCCCAGAAATTGGAAGCAAATGCTAATCTGGAGCGTACTGTGAGTAGACCTAAATGGTCTCATTTCATTGTTTGTTTTGTGTGAATTTTGGTATTGAGTAACTACTGAATGTCTATATGAATGTGATTGATTGTGTTGGTTTCTAGGCAAGAGGTCTGATGATTGTGATGCTGGGTTGAGATATTGAAGTGTTGTTTGTATGTGAATGAGATGAACTAAGTGTACGTAATTTGATGATAAATGTGTTTCGAATGAGCATTTACATATAAGTGAAAGTGTGATTCTCAACTTAATGTTGACTACCGGACTAAGGTCCAATGATATAGGAATGAGATTAAATGGGAACATGCAAATGTGATTGATGCATTCCATTGCATGAATGCATGAAATATAATGGCTATTGTGACCAGAGTAGCCAACAATCAGAGCTTAAAGCTCAACGAGTGAAAATGAGCTTCGAGCTCAAAAGTGAATCAGAGCCTCAGGCTCAACATTTAATGAGCCCTGTATCCCATAAGCGGATAAGGGGAAATTATTAATAAGCCCTATATGGGACAGTTTAGACACTCGATCACAACAAAATAACAAATGAAAAGTGGGTCTCATATGCACTACATAGGCATAATATGAGTGATTATATCTATTAAATGTGAAGTGTGAAATGCTGTGAATGTGATTATATGTTATGTGACTAGGTGAGCCATCGATGATGGTCACTCATTGAGTTCGTAAAATTCACCCAAAATTTGCAAATATTTTTCAGGACTCAGAAGAATACCCAATTAGGCAAACGGGAGTACAATTACTGCATGCAAGGTAAAGATAGAGGTCGGGATCAGTTCGCGGCTGCATTGTATTTCTTTATTTTCGTACTTAATTGTATTTTCCGCAAATTATTGTATCTTGTGTATTTGAATATATTTGTTTATGTATAACCTTCCAATTGGAAAAAGGTTTTGCAAAAGAGATTGATCAAAGTGTAATATGTTTTGTTTTTGGAATGGACCTTAGTGATTAACGAAATTCTGATATTTGAAAAATGTTGGTATCTCTTGTAAATGAAAATGTTTATGAATAAAAGTGGGCACAAATTTTTTATTACTGATTTTTGCATACTCTTGAAAAAAATTATACTGAGTTTTTGACTGACTAAGTGATCTAACACGCCACCCTCGCGGGACATGTACTCGGATATCACCATCAATGTCAGGTTCGGGTCTTGCGGGAGTGAGGTGTTACATATGTGGTATCAAAGCCTAGAAGTACTATCTTATATGGACATTTTCTGTAATATGTGTCAAGTTACTTGCATTTAAGTCATATCCTAGCAGATAATGACTGATCCCTAGTCTGAGTCGCATGAGTATGAGTCACACACATATGCATGTGTTAAGTGTTTAAGTTGATAGAAATAGTGAGAAAAGTGATGATATGTCATAACGTGAGAAAAAGGAGGTTTGGATATCTTGAAATGAGAAAAAGTGTTTGGTTCGATATGACAAATAAGGATTTAGCATATTTACATTGCTGAATGTATTATGGAATACGACATCAATGTTATATTGGGGTAATATATCCATGAATATGGGAAAGATATGAATATGTTGTTGTGGATTGATAGAGGAAAATAGAGATATGGTAGAAATGACAAGATTTAAAGTTTATAAATGAAGTTGGATGAAAAAACAGAATTTTCTATAATCTAGAGAGACTAAAATTAGGCTTGGAATGGTGATTAAGCCCAAGTTTATTTTATAAATTGGTTGCACTTTCATAACTATTAATGTACTTTTTGACTCCTAATTTGCGATTTTCGTGCTTAAATTAGTTCCTTATAATGAGCTCGTATTATTCGCAATTTGTTAGTAAAATTGTTGCAAATTGATATTAATTGCATTATAACTTTTCTAAGGACAATTGATACTGCAAATTGCTATTTTGTCTTGTAGGAAAAGAAGGAGTCAACCATGCCAGGAAGTCAACAGGACATAAGCCTTCCAGCACGTCGCGGCGCATCCAACAGAAGACACGTTGCGGCGTACGCCAATTCCTACGTCGCGGTGCACCAACAAGCAACAGCACGTCGCGACGTCAAATAATTCATCCGCCGCGGCGAGCGAACAAGAGCAGCACGTTGCGATGTCCATTAATTAACTCTTCGTGATGTGCAGACAGATATCCGGACTCTAAATGAAAAATTCTCTCACTGTTCCGACCCGACCAGATCCCTTACTTTAAAAACTTGCCAAATTAGGTTAAAGGCAGGCCAGCTGCAAAGATTAAAAGGAGAGATTACACACACGACTTCGCGAGCACCATTCACCACCGATACCCTACATCCATTATTTCCACCTTCGATCACCGTTCATCACCTTCGGCCACTTCATTGTCACCTTCACCGTCTATCTCTATAGCTATGGGCAGCGTCGGAACTTCAGCAGTGGCAAGGATTTCGGGAGATATGCTCGGCTAAGGCTTCCAACCGCCTGAAAATGTAGCGATGGCTTGAGTTCACCGGCGCTTCAAAGGGGAGTGATCAAACATTGTCTTAAATTTAGTTATATTGTTGTAAAACTCTGAGTTAGAGTTTACGGTGATATGAGTAAATTAGCTTGGTTATAGTTTAATCGGGTGTTGAACAATGTTTTATGCTATGGACATAGTTATATGTAGAACCTTGATGATTAATATATGAAGTCTCATATATGTCTTTTGGTGATTGCATTAATCCTCATTATCTGCCTAGTTGTGTTTGATATAGATGATTATGCTTGATCCGATTGACCACTTGCATTAACTTGTTCATTTCACACACTAAGATGCTTTCAAACAAGGTTTTAAGAAATGGAGTTCATTGATTAAATCCTTGGACTTAAAGGGTCCTTTAAAGTTTATTGTTCGAAAACTTAGTGGACTGTATCCCTGAAATTGTTTTGGACCGTGATTGCCTAAGCTCGTTTTCAAGAGGACTTTATCTCATTTGATCATAGTTTGAATTTCTGTTCATTTCAAATTCCCAAAAATCCAAAAAGATACCTTTTTACAATTTTCTTTAATTTTAGTTATTTTTTTCAATTTTGATCACTATGCAAAAACACCTTTATCAACTTTAATTGCATTTTTTTTACTGTAGGCTAGCTTAAACCTTTTTCATCGGTTCCAATTAAGTGAGACGACCCGAGGTTGCATTCTATACCGCAATCTTTGGAATTAATTATTTTTGACTCGGCTTCCAAAGGATCGATCTTTAGATCGAAACGACAGAGCCGCGGTCAAATGGTTATTTGGTCATCGTGATAAGAGATTATGACTTAGTGTAAGAATATGTTAGTGAGATCGAAATCGAAATTTTAGGATGATTATGCATCTATGATTCCGAATTGATTGTGAACATATGTAGGTGTGACAAAATAATGGAATTTGGGAGGTGGGACGATGATAACGGTAGACGAAAAAGTTATCAAGGTTAAGTTGATTTGCTTGTGTGAGTGCATATCTAATAATGGGATTACCATGACAACTGAAAATATTAAGCATATGTGTATTATTTGTATGGAGATGATATAGGAAGCAATCGGTGACTTATTAAATAATTGCTAGTCATAGTTCCTATAGTTCAAAGTCTAAAATGATTTAGAGTAAGACATGAAAGTACTTATAGTGATCAATTGGGAATGAACTGAGATTCTTAATGATATTAGCATATATGATGAATTTAAGGAAAAAGAAGAAGGACACAATCATGGCATAATCCCCACGATCGAGGATAGGCAAAAAAGGGGAATTGTTGTCTAGAATCAAATGAGATCAAGGTATTCTTAGCATAAGCTACCAACTGGTGAGTTGTCCTAACTATGTCTTTAGAGAAGATGTAATGATTTTGATGGTATATACCAAGGTACTAGAGTAAATAATTTGTTTAATGCTTCAATGAGCCTTATTAAAAAGGATGTTCCGATCTTAAAAGTTATGGCATAAATTGATCTTATTGAGATGTTATGAAAAGTTGAAATTGATCTTCTACCTCAAGAATGACTGATAAGTTATCATGGAAAATAGTTTATTGATAAGGATTTCATGAGCAATATCGATGATAGTATCAAGAAATCTGCTTCCAAAGAAGAATTTCGCTGAGATAGGTTCAGTAAGCCAGATGATTCAATCTAAGAATGGGTAATGAAGGAACAAATCAGAAATGAGTCAAAATGTGAATATTGGAGTCATATCCATAATGAAGACTCAAGCATAAGAGTTAGAAAATGCTACTAAGAGTGTATGCATCTTGTTGATGTAAAGTGTCCAACTATGTAAATGGATTTTTGAATACAAAGGGACACCCTAGCTAATGTGAGGAGAACTTAGGTCCACATTACAGTCTGTGTAAATATGTTTGGGAGACACAAATTATATCTGATGAATGTGTTACCAACACAAGAAGTTGTGTTTGCTTATATTGAAATGTGTGGAGAAATTGGTATGAATGAGCGGACATTGGAATAAGTCAATGCGAAATCTGAGGAACTCTAAAGAATGGAAAAATTATTCGAGAGAGATAAGTAAACTGGGAAATTGAAATAACATGTGATAATACTACTTTACTGAGGAATTAGTTACTTAAGGAATTACGAGAAATAAACATAAGCACAATGAGTTTGAGGTTATATCTATTGGAGTTAACAATACCCCAATAGTATTATGATATTGAAGGTCAAAGTGATCCAAGCAAAATTATATCAGTTAGTGACTATGATCATAGATGGTATTTTAAGTGTGTTCAAAAGGTAAAGAGAATATATTAAATACTGGATGAAAAATATGTAAACTGTATGAGTGATGATTGAATAAAGAGTTTTTGTAGAAGTATAACCCCGATGTTAATTATGCCATTCAGATTTGGAGATTTTGCAGTATATACAATAGAGTTTCCCATTAGAGATCAAAATGGAATCTGTTGCAGCACTATAAAGTGATTCTGTGTACATAGTGACAGTTGAAGCCTCATGAGCTGAAGTTTGATATATGAATTTGAACTTGCTACAATAGTGATTGTTTTGAAAGTTTGAAGATATTATATGAAAAGAAACATTTTGGATATACATATGAATATACAGATCAGTAAAGATAAAGGTAATTATTAAATAGGAAAAGATTGAAAGGATTGTGCAAATGAGCATTTCCTAATGAAGCTAGTGTTGCAATCAAATGCATTGAATAGAAAATTCAATAGCAGAGTACCACAAATTTGGATATTAAGGTTATCAAATCTAGTGCAATAAAGAGTGTAAAATGTCGAGCTAAAAGGAGCAAAAAAGGAGTATTATTAGCTATTGAAATTAAAATCAGTTTTTCAAAAAGGGATTAGAAAAGCCCAAAATGAGGATTTAGAAATTATGAATCATATCGAGGAATTGGAAACGAATCCGACTTTCGAGTTAATGATACTTTGTGATGGAATTAAGAAGTATGTGTACTCGATAAGGAGACTGCTAAAGAAAACACAAGAAACAATCGAAGCTCTATGTCCTAGTGGGAATGCATCGAAAGAGCATTTGATGGCGAAGAATGTAGAACCGAGTGATTATATGTTTAAGTTACCAATAGTCTTGACTGTTGGAGCCTTACTTAAAGCTTATATTTTTGGAGTTCATAGGAATAGGAGATTAATGTATAGTTCAAATTGACTACAAGAATAACAATCGTTATCTTGGTGATACCATTAAAATACTGTATAAGGCCTTATACGACAAAAAGAGTCGTTCACCTTACATTGTAATGAAGAGGGCCTAAAAGAATGATTAAAAGCAATAACAAATTTGGGATACCGCTAGTGAGTGGAATGAATTTGTAATAGGAGTTAAGTGATCCAAGATAATGATGAATGGGTTAAGTGGTTCAACATCAAAGTTATGGAAAATATTGAGAAAGATTTGAAAGCTAAGTGTATTAACACCGATGAGAAGTGAAAAAGATGAATTGTCTCTGAGAGTATCACCTTGTCAACGTGTACTCAGATTAAGAAAAAGGGATAAATTAAGCCCGATATGAATTGATTTGCATGAAATTATTATGAGTTAGTGTTACTGATAAAAGGATGTTTCAGATCCGTAATGTGTGATATGTGAGTATGCTAAGAGATATTAATACGATCTAACAAAGATGTATTATCGGCACATGAAGTGAAAATGGTGAGTAATTTGAGATATATATATATTAACGAACTAGTTAAGAAAGAAAATGATTAATAAGTGATTGACATACCAAGTGATTCTATTGACTTTAGTCAAGTGGAAGAAAGTATTCGAGTGATGACAGTTAAATGGGAAACAGAGGGGACAATAGCCCCACCTGTTCGAGCAAACAAGTAAGAATTTCGATAACGAAATTTCTTTAAGGAAGGGAGAGTTGTAACATCCCGTTACCTGCGGGAAGATTAGAATTGTAAATGTGAGTGACCAAAGAGAGCCTAGAAAAGCATTTCATTGCTCATGCATAATATGGCATACACATACGTGTGAACAGTGAATTTATCTGCACATGAAAATAATTGTACATGCATTCATAAATAATTCCAAGTATAATTGGATTGATTTGTGAATTATTGAGAATTGTGGTTTATTTGCATTGAAAATTGACTTGGGGAGTGTATTTGTGTTTTTAGAATTTTTTGGAGAATTTTAAGAAAATTTCTGAAAAAAATTGGGGTAATTTTTGGACTAGAAAAAAATTCCTAGTGGCAATACAAATGATAACTGATAGTAGAAATTACTGTCGAGTGGCAGTGGAAAATTTTGATAAATGATTTCAAGATTTATTCACAAATGCCATTGAAAATTTGGAGACAATTGGAGTAGAAATTGAAGTTCATTGGACTGGTTTACTAAGAGAGCTAGTTGAATAAATAGACATTGGACATGTGGCAAGTGACAAGTGTCACTTGCCAAGCCATGTCTTTAGATTAACCATTCTTTAATTTTTGTAAAGGCCATTTTTGCTCTCTCTCACGATACTCTCTCTTAAAAGCCTTTGGAGATTGTCTTTTTTGGTTGTCTTCCTCTCGTCTTTGTGGCTTCTCTCCTTCTTTTTCATGGGCTTTGATCTTGTTAACCTCCATTTATGTTGAACCTCCCACTCATCTTCCACCTTGCTCTCTCTTTCCCACAAAAAATTGCTAACCTTCCAACCCTAAAGATGGTGATGATCGTGGGTAGTGTTTGAAGTTAGGTATTTTGATTTTCTTAAAGAGTTTGAAGATTGGGTAGCTAAATCAAGTAAGTTATATTTTAAACGTTATGGGTATGGTTAAATTAAGCTAGATTGATGAATTGGTTATGCAATGTTCATGTATGTGGCGTGAGTGTTGAATTTTCAAGCTGAAACTTTCATAAATTTTTCTGTGTTACTCTAGAGAGATTTTGACAAAATTGTCTTTATGAAAGTTTTAGATCTTTCTTTTATCTTTCCATTGATATAAAGTATGAAATTTTTGGACATTAGAGTTGAGAGATATGATATTTTGAAGTTTGTGATTTTTCATGGGATGGGCTTATGGGACAGCTACATTGGTTTGAATTTTAAGCCCTTTTTGAGGTAAAATTTGTTTTTGAGGTCTTCATGATGTTGTAGGTCTAGAATTCTTCTTCAAAATGGTTTGTGAATCACCTTAATCCAATATCTGTAGCAAAAGTTATGGGATTTAGAAGTTGAGATATCGCTGAAGAAGAAGAAGTGGAAAAGCACCATAGTGCAAAAGCACTACGACGACTTTTAAGTTTTGAGGCCAAAAAGCATCGTAGTAAAAAAGCACTACGGAGACTTTGAGGGGTAGCAAAAAAGCACCGTAGTGCAAAAGCACTACGGTGACTTTAGAGTTTTGATAGCAAAAGTCGTTACGGTGCAATTGCACCATGACAACTTTGAAGTTTTGAGAGGTTGATGAACATCCGATAGTATTTTGACCATAACTTCTTCTATAGACCTCCAAATGACTTGATTCTTGAAGAATTAGATTTCTAAGACATTGTTTTACCTCTCTACAAAAATTTGTAGCATTCTGAATTTTCTGAAAAAAAATGATTGAATCTAAGTGAGGGGATCAGTGGGAAGAGTATGAGTTTGATATTTTCACTGAACATGCTTCGGTATTTTGGTGATATTTTGATCTGTAGGACTCCAATTGTTGGGCCCCAATTCTTTTTCTCTGGGGAATAAGTTGTCTAATTTTCTTTTGAGGTTTAATTTGATATTTTTAATTTGGTTGGAATAAATTGAGGATTTTATTGTGTAGGTTATGATTATTCAATGAAGGGATTTAGTGAAATTAGATTTGTGATAAATTATTATTTTGTGATGCATTGTTAGTATTAAAAGAATTATATGAATTGAGGGTCCTATGAATTTAGGTGATTGAGATTGTGTGGATTTAGTTCAATTAGAGTTTTATTAAATTGTTAGACTTTAAAAAGAGTAAGTTGGTACAAGGGCCATTAGGAAGATCTTAAATACTTTTAAGGCTTAAGGCTTAAGAGATGGGCCTTGTAGTCTTAGTATAAAGGAAGCAAGTGGGCTTTGTAGTATTGTAAATAGCATATTACATAGTAGTTAAATGAAGAGGGAAGGATTTTTAAATGGAGGCCCACGAAATGTGTAGGTTATTAGTTAAGTGAGAAAGGTTAAGCAAGTGGGCTATTAGCCCTTTTACATATCACTTAAATGGAGAAGAAATGAATGTTTGGGCTAGGTCCATTAGGTTAAACTTAAATGAGCATGAAAAAAAAAGGATAAAATTATTAAGGCAAAAGAAGCAAGTAGTCGTATGGCATTAGTGGTGGTGGACGAAAATTGCAAGGAAAAGAAGAGAGGGCTTAGCTTATGATGCTATGTCGTTTTCACTTAGGTAAGACATAAATGAGTTAAGGCTTTAAGAAGACTCACGAAACACAACAAAGAAGAGAAAGAAGATTCTCGATATTTCAAGAACCAAGAAGAGAAGAGAGTGTCGATTTTTCCAAAGAAAAGAGAGGAGAGTTTCGAACTTCTCCAAAGGAGAAATAGCATGGTGACTTTCGGCCAAGTGGAGGTAGGTTGAGGTTAAGCTATTTTCCTTAGGTCTTACACGAAAATGCCGAGAAGAGAGGAGAGAGAAGTGGGTTTCGGCTATGAGCTAAGGAGAAGAAGAAGAAGAAGATAGTTAGGGTTTGTTGATTTCTTGCTTTAGAGAAGTGATTCTCAAGCTTTCTTGAAGAAGAAAGTGCAAAAGAAGAGATTTCGTGGGTGTTAGAGAAGGTAAGAGATTTCGAATTTCTTGGTTCTCTTGTTGGGGTTTTTCCTTTCATGCTTAAAAATAGTAGTTTGAAGAGTAAGACGTGAAGGAAAAAGAAAAGAAGAAGGTTTATGGAAGTTTAAGAAAATCAGATTTTTGTGGGTTAGGGATTTCGAAATTCCTTAGTGTTTTTGTTAGGGTTGTTCCTTTTCTTGCTTAATATGGTGGTTTGAAGAGTGTTGGTGGAGGAAAGGAAGGAAAAAAGAAGAGAATGAAGGCTTGGAAAAAAATCAGATTCGTGGGTGTCTTTAGGGCTTGAGATTTTCGAAATTTTAATTAGTTTTGAGGGGGGTTTTTAGTTGTTATAGCTTAGGAAAAGTATAGGTAAGGTTCGGTAGGTTTAAATTCAAGTTTCGACATTCTTGAAAAAATTCCAGCATAGTTATCTTTTATTAATTAGACTTGTTATGCTTTGATTAAGGTCATTTAAGGCGTTTGGAGATTGAGGAGGGACAAGATAATCAATTGGGACAAGATAATCAATTGCAAAGCCAAAGGAATCAAGGTGGGTAACTTTTTAATAATTGAGTAATAAGCTACTTATTCCTATGATTTTCAAATATTGAATGAAGTATTATTTGTGATAGTTTAAGCATGTATTATGTGCCTTTTATGTAAATACATTGTGTAAATATTTGTAAAAATTGTTTGTCAAGATTATGTGAAGGTGAATTGTTGTAATGGCCATTTGTGGCAAATCTTTATGAATAGCGTAATGTATGGAAAATGTTTGGAAAATTGATTGAAAGTGAAAAAGATTTGAGTATGTGAATTAGGAAGAATGCCTAATGTGAAAATGCATGATTACTTGGGTTTGTAGT
>JANKOE010385658.1:0-11477 GCA_026284465.1 Erythroxylum citrifolium | reverse complement strand
AGATTAGTTATTACTCACTAAGCTATATGCTTAGCACGGTGGATTTGCCCCGTGTAGGTTCAGAGCGAAGAGATTAAGGACTGGGACAAGTCAACCGCAGTGGCCAAAGGAGTCTGTTTTTATTATGCTCGACAATGTATTTTGTTTAGTTTGTTTGGGCCTGTAAATATTCTTTGGATTTGTTTCTGGAATTATGAGATGTATTATATGTGTGATAAGTCTATATTTTAAAAATGCATGTGTGAAATGTTTCGATTTGTTTGTCCTGTCTTGGGTGGCATCCTCATACCCTTCTAGGGGGTATTCGGGTGTTACAATAACTCATATTTATGATCAGAAAAATGTGATCATCAGATTACATACTAGTCTTAATTCATTATTGTTCAACCAATAACGATCGACCAGGGAACAGTTTAGAATAGTATTATAATGCTTATGGTTTTTAATATCAAGTCACATACTTGATGACATATGCATAATACTATTCATGGAACGTAAATCACATTACATAAACGATATACATGCATATATGAAAGAACACTTCATAATATATTATTAATAAATCATAATGTTAGTACAAAAGTCACATATATCCATTGGCCTAGGGCACACTACTAACAGATTTTGGGGATTGAAAATACCGTGGACTTGGTCTTCTAGGATTTTGTAGCTTTGTGTTGGTGTTTATGTGAATCAGCCCATTGTTGTTGCGATGACTTCTAGATCTATTTCAGTGGAGCGAAACTCATCAGGAAGTTGTTCTTTTCTATCTCAAATGTATTTAGCTTTCGTTCTTTACTACTTTAATCACTTGAGCTATTTGTTCATTGATCTTTCATTAAAAGATTGATTGAGAAAATCCTCTGTCAAGGTTAGTGCGAGATGGTCGCACTATTGGGTGTGAAATTCTTTCACGGGAAATAAGGTTGAGAGATAATGTTAAGGGTTAAGTGATGTTAGCTCAATAAAGCCTTGGGTAAATCTATTGTATTGTGGTGAAAGTAATTAAATTGGGTGAGGGCCCCGCAGACTTAGGCAAGGTGTGTTGAATTGCGTTACCAAATTTCTGGTGTTTTTATTATTTCTGTTTTGTTTGTTTTTATTTTTTATTGCTAAAGAAGTTTGCAGAAAGTTTGCCAAACAATTAACACTTTCGGTTTTTCAATTGAGGTCATCGATTCAGAACTTGGTAGCAAGTTGGTACAGCTCCTAGTTTCGCGAACATGGCTCTGTTCGCTACAAGAGAGGCATTACAAGCGGAAACTCGAAAAAGTGTGAATGATACGGAAGATGAATAAGATGAAAACGAAGACTTGGTACTACTCACACAAAATTTTAGTAAATGGATAAAAAGAATGAAGAAGGGCAGATCTGACTTTAGACAATATGGAGGAAGTTCATCTAGTAACAATTTAAGACAATAACTCAAGATACAAAAGGGTGAATGAAAGGCAAGGAGAATCCAATGTCATGAATGTCAAGGTTTCGGACACATTCAATCCAAATGTGCCAATACTGTGAAGAAGAAAAAAGGAAAGTCCTTCACAAGCATCTGGAGTGAAAATGATTCTAAGAGTGAATATGGTAGTGAAGAAGAAATAGTGAATGGTGTTGCGTTGGTTGCCTTACATAGTAAAAGTTCGATATCAGATTAACTTCGAAAACAATCCAAGCTCAAGATCCAATATCAGATTATGATAGTGACGGTAGTGGCCTAGATGATAAAAAAGGGAATATTTACTAGGAATACAAAGCTATGTATGAAAATGGGTGAAAATGCATAGAAAGAATGAAAGATTGAAGGAAGAGAATCTTTCTATGAAGAACACCATACAAGAGTTATAAAAGAAGCTTAAGTTGACGTCGATTGAGCTTGGTGAAGCTAGAATGAAATTGATAAGTACTGAAAAGGGATTGAGGATGTTGAATGGAGGCATTAAAAAACTAGATAAGTTGATAGAAACTGATAAGGTTAAAGGAAATTTCGAAGGTATAGGCTTTAAAGGTGAGTACTCGAAAGTGAATGAAGAAGATTTTGATATGTTCAAATCAGCCCAAAAGGTAGAAGTATCGAAAAAGAATCGAAGATTTATACCCACATGTCATTTTTGTGGAGTCATTGGGCATATAGGCCAAGATGTTATCAGTTACTACATATGTTGTTTCAAAGAAGACAAAGTCGAAAAAGTAAACATCCTTCACAAAAATTTCAACATCAACTTTCAGTACTGAAACCTACCTAGATAAAAAGAAGTGAATTGCAAGCTCTCATAGTTCGTACATTAATGAAGGTAACTTTGCAACATGGTTGGTATTTTGATAGTGGATGCTCACGCTGTATGACGGGGGAAAAGGCTTACTTAATTGATTATCAGAATTATATGGATGGTTATGTGACTTTTGGAGATGGAAAAAAAACTTCTGTGATCGGTAAAGGAACTTTATGCGTGGATGGTTTGGCTCCTCTCAAGAATGTGCTTTATGTCGATGGATTAAAAGCAAATTTGGTAAGTATAAGCCAACTTTGTGATGATGGTTTGCTAGTTAAATGTACAAGTGATGAATGCAGGGTACTTACCGAATAAGGAGAATGTGTCGTGAGTGGCAAGCGATCGGCCGACAATTGCTACATGTTGCAAGTCATGACTACATGTAAGTTAGCTACTTATGAGAATGACATTGATTTATGGCATCAAAGGCTTGGGCAAGTAAATTTTGATCTCATTAGCAAATTGACAAAATTGGAGGCTATGAAGGGTCTAGCCAAAATGAACAAAGAAGGAAAATCAATTTGCAGTGCCTATCAAATGGGAAAACAGCTAAGAGTGCCACATAAAAAGGTTAGACATGTTACCTCATCTCGCATACTTGAATTAATTCACATGGATTTGGTCGGTCCAACACAACATGATAGCATTGGTATAATGAAATACTTTCTAACTTGTGTTGATGATTATTCAAGATATACTTGGGTATCATTTTTGAAAGAAAAATCAAATGCTTTCAAGGATTTTAGAAGCCTATGTGTGCAGGTCATGAATCTAAAAAATTTGACCATATTAAGAATTCGATCGGATCACGGAAGAGAATTTGAAAATACAAGCTTTAATGATTTTTGTGATGATTATGACATTATAAATGAATTTTTAGCAGCCAAAACTCCACAACAAAATAGAGTTTCTGAAAGGAAAAATAGAACACTTCAAGAAATGGCAAGATTTATATTGAATGGAAGTAAAATGTCTATGCGATTTTGGGCTAAAGCGGTTAATACAACATATTACATATGTAACAGAGTGTATCTTCAAAGCTTTCTGAACAAGTCATCGTATGAACTTTGGAAGGGAAAGAAACTAGATGTAGGTTACTTCCATATTTTCGGAAGTAAGCATTATATTCTTAGAGATCGGGAACAACTTGGAAAATTTGAGAGCAAAAGTGATGAAGGAATTTTCATTGGCTATTCAACTCACAGTAAAGCTTATCGAGTGTATAATGAAAGAATAAAAAAAGTGCAAGAGTCCATAAATGTTGTGATAGATGATGTATCTTTGTTGAATGGTCAAGTGGCAGAAGAAAAACAACTTAACCGACCATTGAAATCAGCCCAAACAAGCAATGAGACAAGATTGAAAAATTGCCCAAATCTGCAGTTAATTGCTGCTGAGGAAGTAACTGCGTGAACAGAAGAACTTTCAGTTACTTCGGATGATGAATCACCCAAAACACTAGAAGCTGATTTGAATCGAGATTCTTCATCTCAAATTCAAAGAAATCATCTAGTAGAAAACGTCATTGGAGATGTCAGTGAAAGAAGAAAAACAAGAGAAAGAAAAAAGGGTTGATTATCGAGAACTTGCAGGCTACTTGTGTTACACATCTTCATTCAAGCCAAAGAAAAAAATCAGGTTTGAATTTCTTTGAGAGATACAGGGACTATGTGCTTTACATTTTTAAAGCATTTTTGTGTTGTTTAAAAATATGAAACATAAAAAATCTTCTTTAGTTCTTTAGTTTTTATGTTGTTATTATCGTCACATCTGTTTAATAGTTTGCATTATGACTTCTATTTGATTCCAAAGAAGACTTTTCAGCTCTCTCATCATTATAGATCTCTCTCAGGTATCTTTCTCTCTTTCGAACATAACTCTCAATGTTTTGAACGGTAGTAGTCATCTTGGTATGCTTATAATTCTTCCGCTGTACCTATTGTTGATTATTATGATTATGCGTTTTGATATTGTTGTGTCCCAAGGGTGAGACATCAAATTGTTAATGGTGAATGTTCCATTCAGGGGGAGATTTCAAGGTATATGTGTGACTATTCGTCTTACTTTTTATCATCTTTTTGTCCCAAGGAGGAGAAACTTGGATGATTGGATAATTGTGATATTCTTTGAAACTTGATGTTTGATTAAAGGGGAGTATTTGTCATATGAATTATGAATTTAATACTTATACGTCCAATTATGTTATTTAGGGGGAGTTTCATATTTGTGACAAACAATGCCAAAAAAGTGGAGATTGTTAGGATATATGTTATATATCTAAGTAATTGTTTTGGCGTTATTTATTAATTAGACATATAAAATATTAATTGGATAATGCCTTAGATTCAAAAGCTATATGGATAATCTTTTAGTTGAAAAAGAATCCTATCTTGATTTGAAGTCTATTCTGAGAGGGGGTGTGACACATCATGTGCGTGTTGGCAATTGGGAAGCTTTTGGTTGTTGCACGGTTGAATTGAAATTTTTCTTGCTTG
Organism: Erythroxylum citrifolium; assembly: GCA_026284465.1. Classification (NCBI taxonomy): domain Eukaryota; kingdom Viridiplantae; phylum Streptophyta; class Magnoliopsida; order Malpighiales; family Erythroxylaceae; genus Erythroxylum; species Erythroxylum citrifolium. The sequence goes on along the minus strand of JANKOE010385658.1, from coordinate 6,712 downwards.
AGTATATTAGTGTTGTGCACGTCTCCTGTTATTGTCGAAGTGAATCTCTAATGTGAGTGTGTTGCAACGGTTTCATGTGGGTTAATGGTTAAGAGAAAAACAATGCAGAAATTGAAGTCAAAAACATAAATGTAGCAGTGTTGTGCAGTGAAGGCATATTGAATAAACACTACATTAATTATTCACAATCTCTGATGCGTGGGTTTTGTAAAAAGGAGAAGTGGGCATTAATTACATAGCTAATGTGATTGTTTTTGGGTATACAAGAGTGCAGTGGCTTGCGTGGGTGTTTTATAAAAGCTTATGTGGGTTTTATATATAAGGCTTTGGGGGTAAGAGGAAGGAGATGAATTGGCTGTGAGTTGATTTTGTGGATTGCAAATACCGTAGACTTGGTCTTCTAGGATTTTGTGGCTTTGTGTTGGTGTTTATGTGAATCAACTTATTGTTGTTGCGACGACTTCCAGATCTATTTAAGTGGAGCGAAACTCTTCGGGAAGTTATTCTTTTCTATCTCAAGTGTATTTAACTTTCATTCTTTATTACTTTAATTACTTGAGTTATTTGTTCATTATTCTTTCTGTTAGGATATATTTTATATATATCTTATTTAGTTTTGGCATTTTAAATTGGACATATAAGAAAATCAAAATTATTATATAGATTGATGAAGATGGGTGGAGATTGTGTTTTAATAGAAGTCCAAATTGTCAATGGGCTGTTGCGTTTTGGTTATTGGAATATTGCAAATTTGCGTGGATAAGATTGACATTTTTTGGTTGAGTTCTTGTCATACGTATGCTGCCCATGTATTGGATTTAAAATAGTAGTCTAATACTACACGTAATTGAAGAAAACCTAGAGGTGAGTTTTCGACAACAAATGAATTGGGCCTTTTTTGTTGAAGCTGTGTTGATCACTTGTCTATGAAAACAAAGATTGGTTGGCTGCACACTTGATATTTTTTTGGGAGCTGAATATTATGTCTCATGTTTGTTATAAGGGGGAAGTAGGTACGTGGATCTTTTATGAAGTGGAGGTTACGTGAGGATTAAAAAATTGGTTGTGGATTAAAGATACTTTGGCTGGCTACGCATGGTTTGGGGCTGCACATTGTCTCACAGTTGATTTACGTAAAAAGGAGTGAGTGTGTGTCTATTTAAGTGGCTAGCTTTATGTGTCTCTGGAGAAAAATTATGTTAGCTGCGTATGTTAATTAACACAATTGATTAATGTGTTTTGATATATGAGTCACGGTGAAGTTGTTTGGTCAACAAGGAGAATATAATCTTCAGTAATATGGGGGTTGGTTATTACTTGAAGCTACACCGTGACTTTTTCTTGTGAAGAACGAATCAACTGTGAAGAAGGTTTTCAGCTGGGTTATTTTAAGAAGATAAATTCATAGGGAAGTTTTTCTTGTTTCAAGTATTTTTGTTATTTAATTTTCAGTTGATTAAATACTTGAGCTATTTTTATTTATTATTGTTTTAAGTGAAAGTAGTTAGACAAATCCTCTGACGAGGTTAGTACGAGGCGGTTATACTATTGGGTGTGAAAATCTTTCACATAAAGTAAGGTTGAGAGATAGTGTCAAGAGTTGAGTGATGTCGGCTCAGTAAAGCCTTGGGTAAAACTATTGTACTTCAATGAAAGTGATTAAGCTGGGTGAAGGCTCCGTAGACGTAGGCAAAGTGTGTCGAACTATGTTATCAAATTTCTGGTGTTTTTATTATCTCGATTTTGCTTGTTTTATTTTGTTGGAGTCAAATAAATTTGCGGAAAGTTTGCGAAACAATTAACCCCCTTCGGTTTTTCACTGTTGTTAAAAGATTGATTAAGAAAATCCTCTGTTGAGGTTAGTACGAGGTGGTCGTACTATTGGATGTGAAATTCTTTCACGAAAAATGAGGTTGAGAGATAGTATCAAGAGTTGAGTAGTGTCGACTCAGTAAAGCCTTGCTTAAATCTATTGTACTTCGGTGAAAGTAATTAAATTGAGTAAGGACCTCGTAGATGTAGGCAAAGTATACCGAACTAAGTTACTAAATTTTTGGTGTTTTTATTATTTTTGTTTTGCTTGATTTTATTTTGTTCGTGCTAAAGAAGTTTGCAGAAAGTTTGCGAAACAATTGATACTTTCGGTTTTTCAATTGTTACGTAATATTTTATTATTTCTCTTCTTTAAACTTGTTAACAATTTCATCTGGTATTGGAAACTGGATCATAGGTATATGTGAGCAAATGTTCACTTAGCTTTATAACAATCTTATAATAAATTAAAAAGTATATAAAATATCTTTCACAATAATCACTCAAATGACATAATTCAGATACAAACCCTCAGTATATGATTTGGTATAGCTCCACCATGCTCTCAAGTCTCAATCATGGGGTGAAAGCCTTCTCCAGAGTTACAACACCTAATTTAATGCTGAAACAAGAACAAAGAAACAAATTTAAAGATCAAAATTGGAACTTGGAAAGATTATAAAGTTTAAATACAATGGTTAGATTGTACGTAAGAAGATGAAGATATGCATGCATATGTACCTTTTGCAGTTAATGGAGGTGGAGATATTGTACGGGAGGTGAATACCACAGTCACTAGGAAGAACAGCTACTCTTTCGGGTTTGAAGAAGCCAGGGAATTGATTGGCGGTGTCTTTCAAGCACTGGCATGTCTGTTGACGATCAAGAGTGGTCTTAGCGTTATTGAAAACAGTTTTAGCTCCACTGCAACAAGCTGGAGATGGTTTTGAGCCGGCACCTTGTACGAAACTCAGACATGGTGCCAGAGTGGAGAGTACTCTGTTACAATCTACTGTGGCTTTCACAGTCACTGTGAAGGCTATTGCTATGGATGCTAGCGTCAAGCAAACCAACTTCTTGGCAGAAACCATTTTTGTGTCCCGGAAGTTCTGGTAAGGAAAGTTCTGAGCTGTTGATTGGAAGTGGAGTGTGTTCAAGAAGTAAATCAGAGTCATCTTATACAGAAACCGTGTCTATGTCAAGACAATGACATTGCCAGACGTACATGGCAATTCATTTGTTGGTGGTGGTCCCAGTTCAAGAAATGGAAAAAAAAAAAAGCTCTTGGATTGTCCATTTTGCTTAATTTCATGTTTTTAAAGCTTTGAATTGAATTTTACATAGAAGAACGAGCTGGAGTAATAATTTGGCATTTTCTTATACAGACATGTTCCATGAATTGTTTAAATCCATCTTCGATGATCCATTTTTGTGTTCACGCCCCTTGAAGTCTTCCATGAAAGCAACATTGCAACCTCCGAAAGCTTGTACATACTTATAAGCATGAAGAGAATCTTAAGACGGCATGTTGAGTTAGAAATGGATAATCACTCATCATCAAGCAGTAACTTAGATGGTATCTTCTCGACCGTAAATGTACGTGAGCCCATGTAATTGGCAGCTCAAAATTTATTATTAATAATTTTGACGACGACTTTATAATATTTTAAAATTTAAATTGAATTTATTTTTTATAAGTAATGATATATTTTTCAAAAGAAAATAAAATCATACTATAAACACTTCATTTATTGCATAAACCTTTCTTACGAACTTACCTAATTTATTAAAAATGATTCTACAATATCTAGAAAGATCTTACGAAACACAATAAGTTCCAATCATTTGACTTAACATTTGGATACTAAAAGATTTTATCAGATATGATATCAAAGATTCAAAGTTAATTCAAGATATAAGAGAAGGGACTAGTTGAAGAAGATGTCTATTTAAAGAAGAGTTACTACATTTGCGAATGGGGCACATACGCTAGACCTTCGAAATACATCTATAGCTTCAATTTTCTTGAAAGTGATATTATTATCAGATCTCTTGTGTTATAAAAAGTGAAAATTCTTTTTGAGAGAGATCGTTGAAGCTCAAATCGAACAAATTACCTTTTCATTTGTTAAGAGTTTGTAGAAACTAGCTAAATACTACTAGTTTAGAAGGTTGAAGAACCTTAAAAAAATGTAGTCGTGAGCTTGAAGAGGCTCGTCAAATTACTACTTAAGATTTTAGTGAAACACTCAAGTTTGATACTTAGGGACTAGACGTAGGCTTCGATTATAAGTCGAATCAGTATAAATCAATTGCATCATTCCTCTTTCTCTTTAACTTTTAAATTTTCGCATTATATTATGTGTGTGTCTTCATTTTAGCAAGAGGCTCCTTCTTTTTTATAATAAGCTCCTTGATTATGTTTTCAACTTGCAATAGGTTCCTTTCAATTTTAATAGATGCCTTCTGTTTTAAATTATTTTAACAAGATTTATCGTTTAACAGACTCCTACCATCTAACAGGCTCTTGTCATTTAACTGGCTTCTATTAGTTGATAGGCTTCTATTGTTTTAAACTTTAACAGGCCTCTGTCTTTTATCTCTTGCGTCTGTTTGCTTTATCACTCACTACCAACATGTAATAGCCAATAACTTTTTTCATGTTTAGAGAATTCGTGCAAGAACATTGAAACGTTGATATAAGTGTTGAGTGGATGATAAATACCTATGTTTTAAAAATCAGACAGGAGTTAAATCGATAAGATTAGAGGTTTAAGGTTTAAAAGGTTCAACCAGTATTAAAGTCATAAAATCGACTAAAGATTGAATAAAATTAAAGAATTTGAAATATGATTGAAAGAGATTTTACTTGTCTATTGAAGAATTTAAAGTTTAATTGAAAAAATAGATTGTTAAATAAAAATTTATTTATTTATTTTTAGTTTAAAAAACTGATTGATTTATAAAAATTGACGAATTAGTTATTAAGCTAATCGGTTTTTAGCAACAAGAGTTATTAAAGTAAATTAAACTGAAAAATTAGCTGAATCCAAATTTTTACGTTTGAAACGACCAAATTAATTAGGTTTTTAATCCTTAATAAATATCATAACGGAAATGATCACTAATATACATACCTTTTTCCAATAAAAAATTTCCTATGCTTCCAATTTCACCTTTCTTCAGTCCCTTTTATTGCTTGCCTGTCCATCATCTGTCATTAGAAAACCTAATTCTGACTTCCAAACACCTTATGTTAATCTTATTCTCTCCCTTCCATTGTTCATCTCCTCAATATTTAAGTCATTAAACCAATATGTGATGGTCTTCCTCCATTGGATACAAAGATAGGAGCTAGGACTTCGTTTCTGTTAGTTAGCATGTAATAACATATCCATTAAAGAGTGGAAGTTTGGCAAATTCCTGTAAATTTCGTTTTTGAATGGTTGTTTATATGTTTGTTAGAGACGAGGGAGTTTTTCGTTTTTTACTTCACTTAATTTATCTAAAACGGTCCTAGAATATAAAATGTCATGGTTCCTTTCAATAAATTGTTCATCGACTCTAAACGTTAGTGATCTCGCTTTTAAGTTTTTATTCTATCAATAACAAAGTCACGTGTCATAACGCAGTTAGACACCGAAAGAAACAAAAGCAGGCGCTTGAACCATAACGCAGCTGCAAATAAATAGACCTGATCTGCACAACGAAAGAGGGGAAGAAGCGAATTAGACAGAGGAACGGACATTGACAACTTTGGAAATGGAAATGCATAGGCCCCAGCGGAACTATCTTGAATAATGGAGGAACGTGATGTGAAGTAAAGAAAGAAGACGACCATAATAAGACTACTTCAGTCCTTGTTATTGATTAATACTACATGTGGTGCACGCGGGGAAGGGCCCTATTTTAATGACTAAAGAAAGGAGACCATCATAATAAGACTACAACAGTCTCTTGTTATTGATTAATACTACATGTGGTCCATGTAGGGAAGGGCCCTATTTTTAATGAATAAGAAAGGTGACCATCATAATAAGACTACTTCAGTCTCTTGTTATTGATTAATACTACATGTGGACAACCTCTTTATTATGTGAGGGTAAGGTTGTGTACTATCAGACCTTTTCAGACTCTATTTTATTGCGAGACTTCGGACTGAATGTGATAATGATGATGGCTACATGTGGTCCATGTGAGGAAGGGCCCTATTTTTAATGACTAAAGAAGGGTGGTTCAAATAGCTGATAAATATCAATACTACGAGCTTATATATTGAAAATAGGTAACATATTTAAAAGTGTCTTATTTTTAAAAAAAAATTTAATATAGTAACAAACTTTTTAAAGTTTTTAATTTAATGCCTAATATATCAAATTTTCTACATATCATATCAAATTAATGTTTTTGTTGATGTGGTAATAGACTGACATTCCCTTTACATTTAATTAACACAGTTAAAACAATCTTTTTAAATTGATTTATACGAGCTTTAAAAAACTATCACCTAATTAAATGAAAAAAATTTAAAAGGTTGGACATGTTTAACATGCTATCTTTATATTTTTCCATGAAATATTTTAATAATTCTTATAATTATTATGTTTAATATCATCTAAAGTACTATAAATTATTTATTAGCATGTAGAAGTAATTTAAATAATATTGATCATATAAACGCCAAAACGGTAAACTATATAATTTACTTCATTTTCATCAATCATATTATTATGATTAAATGAAATACAAGGACAAGATGCATCATATTACTCAGCAAATGCTTATTAAACTTTATGATATTCTCGCAACATAATATAATACACACAAAATCTAGCAATGAAGAACACGGACACAACCGCTCCATGCGATTGATTTCTTATTGTTCCACGATGCTACCAAT
>JANKOE010385434.1:0-11493 GCA_026284465.1 Erythroxylum citrifolium | reverse complement strand
TTAGTTTAGAAGCCTCATCAGCCTTCATTATAAGAGCAAGATGTTCAGAACCTTCAAGAGAAAAGAGTAAATAAGAAGATACCTTTGATGTAATTAATGTAATAGCTATTTGCCTGATGTGTTAGTTTAGAAGCCTCATCAGCCTTCATTATAAGAGCAAGATGTTCAGAACCTTCAAGAGAAAAGAGTAAATAAGAAATGAAAAATTATTCGTATGAGTTACCGTGTACGAAGCTCAGATTTCCTTACATACAAAACGCATACACTAGTTATTGTCTATTTACAAACCTACATTCTATTAACTAAAACGACAACACTTTACATTAAAGAAACAACACAGAAACTATCACAGAAATTATCACTTAACATCTCGCCTCAAGTTGTAGGTTTGTGAACATCAACCAAACCCAACTTGAACAGAAGAGAAGCAAACACTGGGGCAGCCAAAGCTTTGGTAAACAAATCAGTCAACTGATCCTTGGAAGAAATATGAGCAAGAGCAACAAAACCCAACTTATAATGATCACGAACCACATGACAATTAATATCAAGATGTTTGGAGCGTTCATGAAAGACCGGATTAGCAGTAATATGAAGAGCTGCCTTGTTATCGCACCATAAAGGAATAGGAGAGGAAAAAGAAACCTGTAAATCCCGCAACACATAAGAAATCCACAACAATTCACACACAGTGGAAGCCATACTACGATACTTCGCTTCAGCAAAAGAGCGAGAGATAATGGGTTGCTTTTTAGTCTTTCAAGAAACTAAAGAAGAATAAAAAAACACACAAAAACTAGAAACAGACCGACAAGATGTCAAACACAATCCCAAATCAACATCACAACAAGCTTCAAGAGAACAATGAGAAGAGATTGAAGAGGCAGTAATCAGGGAAAAATAAACCCTTAGAAGGATAACCTTTCAAATATCTTAACAAATGAAGAGCAGCATCCCAATGACCTTTACAAGGAGCAGTAACAAGTTGACTCAACTGTTGAACAGCAAAAGTAATATCAGGTCTTGTAAAATGCAAATACAATAGCCTACCAATCAACTGACGATAATGCCCAACATCCTCCAATAATGAACCAGATGTATCAGTTAATTTCAAGCCCTTAGGCAATGGAGTAGAAACTGGCTTAGCACCAGTCAAACCCGAATCTAACAAAAGATCCAAGACATACTTTCGCTGATTAACATACAAATCAGTAGAGGACCGAGCAATTTCCAAACCCAGGAAATATTTAGCAAGACCCAAATCCTTAATAGTAAGTGCAGAATGCAAAAACTGTTTAACATCACTCAAAACAACCCCAGACGGTCCAGTCAACAAAATATAATCTACATAGATAGGAAGAGCAACAAAAGTAGAACTATGGGACTTCACAAACAAAGAATGGTCATGTTGATACTGGACAAAACCATAGGAAAGCAAATACTTAGTAAATTCACAATTCCACTGACAGAAAGCTTGCTTTAAGCCATATTAGGATTGATTCAACTTACAAACCTCATGAGGAACAACCTTAATATACCCATCCGGAGGTAACATATAGACTTCCTCATCAAGAAAACCATGCAAAAATGCATTATTGACATCGAATTGATGTATGGGCCAAGAAAAATGTGCAGCAACAGCTAACAACAATCGGACAATCATTGTCTTAGCTATTGGGAAAAAACTATCAGTAAAATCAATTCTCTCAATTTGATGATAACCTTTGGCCACTAACCTAGCCTTATAACGAGCAACAACCCCACCAGGCTTAAGCTTCACCTTATAAAACCATATGGAACCAATAACCTTCTTACCAGCTGGTAAAGAAGTCAAAACCCAAGTGTTATTGGATTCCAGTGCAGCCAACTCCTGCTGCATAGCACTCACCCAATGTTCATGATACTTAGCCTAATGGTAAGATTGAGGTTCTTGAACAGTAGAAACATTCGCCAAAAAGGACATGTATGTGGATGACATATGCGGAGTAGGAATAAAAGGGAAAGTAGAAAGAGAATAGGTTGATGAACCACAACTAGAAGATTGAGAACAAGAAGAGGATGACAAAAAATGGTTGGTGGTTGCATGAGATACAAAATCATTCAACTAGGCTGGTTTATAAGATATTCTATTGCTTTTTTGCAACTCTGGAGTAGAAATAAGTGCGAGAGGAGAAGAATGTGAGGATGAAATTTCAGTGCAAAATGTATCAGTGGTTGAAACAGGTAAACTGAGAGGAGAGCTATTAGGTGTAGAAGGCAACACATCTTGAATATCTGAAGACTGATCAAATGAAACTAAAGGAAGTGAAACATCTGAAGCTGTATTAGAGGAAGACCAATAAGGATAAGAATGTTCATGAAACACCACATCTCTAGAAACCAGAATAAAATGTGAATCAAGATCAAACACCTTATACCCCTTTTGTCTATGACTATACCCTAAGAAAACACACTTATAAGCTCTCGGATCAAACTTATTCTTATGGGGTCTAACATTGGTGTCAAAACAAAGACATCCAAAAGATTTCAAATGATCATACTTAGGTGGATAACCATACAAAACCTCAAAAGGTGTTTTCCACTTGAGAAGTGAGGTAGGAAGTCTATTAATTATATAGGTGGCTGTAAGAATAGACTCTCTCCAAAAATGTTTAGGTAAAGAAGCTTGAAACATGAGAGCCCGAGCTATCGGTGTCTATGTTTTCTCTCCATTATCCCATTTTGTTGAGATGTATAAACACATGACTTGTGATGTAGAATTCCCAAGTCCCTAAACAATTTCTGACATTCCCCACTTAAAAACTCAGCTCCATTATCTGTTTAAACAGTCTGAATAGATTTTCGAAATTGAGTCTTAACCATCTGAAAAAACTATCTAAACAACCAATTGCTTGACACTTATGAGTCAACAAATATGTCCAAGTGGCCCTAATATGATCATCCACTATTGTCAGAAAAAATTTACCCCCAAAGATAGAGTGTTAACTATAAGGACCCCAAATATCAACATGCAAAATTGAAAAATAGTGATAGTATGAATGTTACTAGAAGGAAATGTCATTCTATGTTGTTTAGCAAGTAGGAAAACATCATAAACACCAACTGCTCCAGTGCTTTTATTATCAAAAGAAAAAATATGTCTAAGTACATTGTCAGAAACATGGCCTAAACGTTGATGCCAAAGTTTGTACATAGACATAGACTGAACATTATTTGTACTACTTGCAACAGTATATAAAGAATATCTATCTAGAGTGTCACTCTTGAATGAATCCTTATTAAGGATATACAGTCTTTCTACAACCTTTCCTACTGCCAACAATCTGTTAGTCTTCAGATCCTGCAAAATGCAGTGGTTTGGATGAAATTTGAAGGTAACAGAAGATGTATTGGCAAGTTTATTCACAGACAAAAGAATAAATTTAAAAGTAGGTATATGTAAAGTGTCTGTTAAGACAAGGTTATTAGGCAAGAAAACATCATCAATGTGCTGCACTCGGTTCTGAGTTCCATCAAGTAGATAAACAGGTACAAAAGTGTTAGGAACAACTGGCTTGGTTAACAAAGAAAGATCCATACACATATGATTTGAGGCTCCTGTATCTAATATCCATGAATCTAAACCTAGTCCATCAAGACTAGAAAGCGCTAAGAAAGGAAGTGTACCTGCAAAATATGAAAGATGTGCCAGGTTCACCATGAGAGGATCTGTAAGTGCTTTATTCTTTACCTACGTAAGCAACTCTTGTTTAATCAATTCAGACAATGGAGGATTGGAGGCACTAACTGTATTGTCTGTGTCTAATTTACTGTTATCTAAAGTGAATGAAGTAGTTTCATTCACTGCATTAGAAGTAAAAGATTTCCCATTCCCTTTCCCTCTTCGATTCTGTAACTTCTTGTACCAATCTGATACACCAGAGTTTAAAACAATTTTCCTTCATACTGTTTCCCTCCTCTATTAGTAACTCTCTTAGTACTCCTTATGTTCACTAATATAGCACTATGTTCCATCCCATCACTAAATACCATCTGCACCTCCCTTTGTTTCTCTACCCTCAAGACCATAGAATATGCCTTATTAACAGATGGTAATGGTTCCATAACCAAAATCTGGTTCCTAACATAATCATAACTCTCATTCAAATCCATCAGAAATTGCATTAACTGATTCAAGGATGTTAAATCAGCTAAAGTCTTAGGTACTCCACAAATGCACTGTGTTGTCGCCCCACAAGTACATTGTGGGACATGCATGAGCCACCAAAGCTCATCCCACAATTTCTTAAGACTAGTAAAATACTTAGCAACAGACATAATGCCTTATGATGCTGCACTAATCTGTCTTTGTAGAAGATATAATAAAGGTCCATTACTTTCTCTAAACCTCTCTACCGAATCTGACCATAGTTCTTGGGCATAATTTGTATAGGTGAATGCTTCAACTATATCCTTTAACATAGAATTCAGTATCCACGATCTATCCATGTAATTAGTCCTAATCCATTTATCACATTCAACAGATCCTGGACTAGGTTTCTAACAAGTTCCATCTACAAATCCTAACTTCATCTTAGCTCCTAGAGCAATTTTAACAGAACTACTCCAGCTCAAAAAGTTATTCCCATTCAATACTGCAGTAACTAAACTCATACCTGGATAGTCTGAACCTTATAGGTAAATTTGATTTTCTTCTAACGTATCTCTCAATCTGGGATTCAGAGTCGATCTAGTGGGTGATTCGTGCGATACACCTTCCATCGTTGCAGATACCTCAAACTAGACTCATAATCATGAGGAGAAAAGGGAAATCCCAAAACCCAAACTTTCGACTCCTTAAATCGGCTACTCCCTCCACCACAGAAGCAAAATAGAGCTGCTAATGACTAGCAATAGACGACTCCTTGCAATACCTTGCTCCAATTTATCAATAATGACAATCAATTGTCACCCGCTTTGGTACATGTTTCGAATCTTCGAGAGAAAAGGGTAAATAAGAACTGAACTTTTATTCATATGAGTTACTATGTTCAAAGCTCATATTTCCTTATATACAAAACGCATAAACTAAAGTTACTGTCTATTTACAAAACTACACTCTATTAACTAAAGCGAAACACTTTACATTAAAGAAACAGTACAGAAACTATCACTTAACACAAGAGTTAAAATTACATATCAACATAGCGACCAAACGGTAGTATTAGTAGTCTCAACTCTCAACTATTACTATACTCAATAAGCCTCGACATATGGTTCAATGCAAGTACACTTCCCGAACTACATATCGGTACAGTATTAGGGAAAGCAAACAGCTTTGTCGGAGTCGATTTAAAGCTTGAAGGATCAGATCTAACATTTTTTTGGAAGAAAAACACTGTTCCATGGTTCTTCATTATATCGGTGAGTACAGGAGTCCTGTTGAACATTAAAAACCTGCTGGGCCAAGCTATAGTAGCTAAACCTGGTGCCAGCTTAATATGTCAGCCCTTGTTACAACTGTGATGATCAGAACTGGTTGAGAGTCTGTCAATTTTTCTAGGAGCAAACCAAGCATGCTAGTTTACATTAGAAATGGTCGTTGTCAATCACTAAGTACACCATAACAGAAAAATATCTACGATGAGAAGTGAGTGTGTTTCTGTCAAAGATATACGAGAGATTTAGTACGATCAAATATTCCTCACATACAAAAATTCACAAGTCTTATCTATTTGTTTCAGATCAGGAAAGAAATAATAACTTAAAAATAGATAGTAGAGGACGTGTTAATTATGAATACAAAAGAATCTGAGTCCTTCTCTGAGTGTCTGATGAAGTCGACTCAGAGTGGACAGAGCTGGTAAAGCTCAGGCTGATAGCTTGGGGTTTTTAAAGTAGCAGAACGATCCATTATAATATCCATGCATGCATCTGCATTATATGAATAAATAATGTATAGACATATATACATGGTTTTGAAACCCGGATCGGACCAATCGATTCGACCGATAACCGGTAGGCTATTCGGTCCGAATGATCCCTAAAAATCAGTCCCCAATTAAACCAGATTGACCGGTTAAATTAGGACTGGTCAAACCAGTTGGCCACTGATTCAATGAATTTTTTTATTTTTTATTTTGCTTTTTTTCTTTCTAAAACGTTGATGTGTTTTTTTATTCTTTCAAAAGTAAAACCCACATTTTCTCCAGAAATCTAACAGAAGTATAGAAATTTATATTATTTGGTATATTTTTCTAATTTTTAATATTACTAATATTATATATAATTAAATATATTTGGTATATTTTCTATTTTTTAATATTACTAATATTATATATAATTAAATATAATTGTTGCGTAATTATGATGTCACACCGATTCGACCGATAGTCGAACCGATCGAACTGGTAACTAGTAACGCTTCCGGTTCGACGTCCGGTCTGGGTTTCAAAACTTTGCATATATATATATGTATCTATATATTATATTTGCACATAACAATTTTTAGCAACTGGCTAAAAAGCAAAAGCATGCACGAGCGCTCAATAATCTACGCTGATCAGGTGCTGCAGCAGCCAATGACCCTCTGGTATGACCCTGAAGAAGCTGACGTGGCAATCAAAAAGTGAATGATTGGGTCATTCAAGGAGGTAGGGCCCGGCTTGCTTGTCTGGACAAATATGGGAATGTGGGCCCATTCCTCTAGCTGGCGATCATGTTACACGTGGCTTGATTTGAATGATGAATGGATAGGATGGGTGCATGCACATTTAAAAGAATTTGGAGGAGAGAAACGTGCTAGAGAGAGCAAAGGTGACAACGTCTGGTATTAGTTTCAGAATATTCAGGCAACTACTGTGAGCGGTTTCGTTTCAGTAGCGGTGCTGCAGGGGGTGATCATGGGGGTATTAGTTTCAAAATATTCAGGCAACTACTGTGAGCGGTTTCGTTTGATCACCCCCTGCAGCACCGCTACTGAAACGAAACCGCTCACAGTAGTTGCTTGAATATTCTGAAACTAATACCAGTCCATGATCACGAAGAGCACCACTCCAAACGCGTGCGTACCAGAAAGCATGAGGATGATCCAGTTCTGCACCTGAAGCCTTCATATAGATTGGCTGTCACAAGGGCAACGCCAGCGACTAAAACATCGGAAGTTTCCATATGGCCCGATGAGGAACTAGTCGACGTAGAGGATGGTGATATTATCCAATTATCTGGGGAAGGGGGAGGCATAACACTTTCTTAGAAGCTTAGAACGAAGCTGGACAACCAATGGGCTAAAACTGTTGTAGTTAAATCGCTCGGTAGATAGATTGGGTTCCGAACGATTAGCGCCGGGTTGAAGGCGTTGTGGAACCCTCGCGGAGCCATGAAGTTGGTCGACTTAGAAAACAATTTTTTCCTTGTAAGGTTTAAGGACGATGACGACTATCTATGGGCGTTAACTCAAGGACCGTGGACTATCTTCGGAAAGGCGTTGTCAGTGCGGAAGTGGGTGCCGGAGTTTCGTCCATTGTAAGGCAAGCTCAACAGGGCAGGGTGTGGATCCGGTTCCCAGAATTGTCCATCGCTAGATATCATCCTAGAATACTTGATGCTTTAGGAAATCTAGTCGGAAACACCGTGAAGATTGACGAGGCCACATTGCTGATCCTTCGGGGAAAATACACCAGAGTTGCAGTGGAGGTAGATCTGAGCAAACCTTTGCGAAATATTGTAGATCTCGATGGTGAGAAGATTCAGGTGGCCTATGAGGGGTTGCCCCAGCTGTGCTTCACCTGCGGCATGGTTAACCATGTCGACGCCGTTTGTCCGAAGTGTACCCCAGCCTCCGTTGCAAGCCCACATCCAAGAGACAGCGCTGCTGGAGTAACGCCTGGAACGATGACCATTGACGCTGCAACTGACGAGAACACAATGGGCAACACATCTAACGGCTATGGACTGTGGATGTTAGTCCAGAACAAGCCACAACGTCAATCCCAGCTTCGCCAGATGCAGATGGGACGGGCTAAGGAGAGTAGTTCCTAGGGTGGCTCGAGGTTCACCCTTCTATCAGTTCAAGACAACATGGCTGACGGGATCGCAGCGCAGGAGGAGGGCCCAGTGCACAGTCCATCAAATGTCTTTGGACAACGATTAAACCTTCCTAGTTTCATTGACAAGGGCAAAGAAATTCTTCATGGGCCTGTTTTCACTTCTACTGGGCCCATATGTAACTCTAAAAAGGGCACAAAAGGTCAAAAAAATAGTCGCTTTCCAGAATATACAAGGAGAAAGCTCCCGGGGGAAAGTTCTCTAGGACCCGGGATCGGATCCTATCCCCTCAATTCCCTTAAAGCCCACAATCCAAGAAAACCATCTGGCGATCGAAATTTCCTCATATACGGAAATGAACTGCAATAGTAAGATATTCGAGACTGGAGAGCAGGTGGTTGAGGAAAGAGTACAGCAGATGGAAGGCATTGAGGCTCCGGAGGACCTGACTGGAATCGAGGAAGGTACGGGTCAACATCCAATAACCCTTCAGACCTCATAGTAGGGTCGGGTAAGAATGAAGAAATGTCTCATAGGATACTAGAGCAGGCAATTGCTTCACACCAACAGGGCGAGGGCAACACTGTAGAGCCAGTGGGAGGTACCATTTCTACTCAAGTATAGAGTAGAATTTCTTATCGTTTATTTATGTCAATCATTATATGCAATTGTCAAGGGGCAGGGGGTCTCATTTCCAGACCATCCTGCGAAATTACATTAGTCATTATCAACCTGGTATCCTAGTTTTGCTAGAAACCCGAATTAGCGGATCTTCGGCAAACAAAGTAGTTAATAAGATAGGGTTCGCTTATTCAGTTAGAGTTGAAGCCGAAGGTTTTTTTGGTGGGATTTGGCCATTATGGAAGGCTGCGTTTGACCTTTCAGTAATAATAACTCATCGGCAATGTATTCACACCACGATTAAGCATGCTTATAGCGTGTTTAATTTTACAGCAGTCTATGCTAGCTCGCAAGTTTGGACTCAAAACATCCTTTGGCCTATTCTTAAATGGATAGGTCACTCTATGCATAGACCCTAGCTCATCGGAGGAGATTTTAATGCTAAATTGGAATTATCAGATAAACAAGGGGGTGCCCAGACCATGCGTGTGGTGAATAAAAAGTTCAAAGAATGGGTGCACGTGAGTGGTCTTTACGATCTGGGATATGTAGGATCCAAGTTTACATGGAGGAGAGGAGGGGTCCAAGCAAGGCTAGATAGAGTCTTAGGATCAACTTTATGGCTGCAAAATTATCCCCACACAGTGATTCAACACTTACCTTTTCTTGGGTCTGACCATCGACCTATGTTAATTCACATACATAGACCACCTCTAAGAAAACTAGAGATCCCTAGTTTTAGATTCCAAAATGCGTGGCTAACTCATCCAGATTTCGAGGCTGTGGTAGCTCAGCACTGGTTGCCCCAGGAGGAGACGATGTGGAAAGCATTAGCCAAATTCTCTGAGCACCTCACGAGTTGGAATAAATCAGACTTTGGTAATATTTTCTATCGGAAAAAAGACTGCTAGCTCGGTTGGAGGGCATTTAGAGGAACATGGAGGTCGGTAATTTGGACCCTCTTTTAAACTTGGAGGAGCACCTTAGCGGGGAACTGCTGCAGGTCTTGTGTGAGGAGGAAATCTATTAGCATCAGAAAGCCCTGTGAGATTAGATCTCGCAAGGAGATCGTAATACAAAATATTACCATACCCTCACTCTCTCCCGACGAAAGAAACTCAAGATTGAGCGTCTCCTTACATCCAATGGCACTCTGGTTTCGGATCCAATTCAATTGGGACTTGTAGCCAGGACTTTCTTTGTCCAACTCTATACTAATGACGATAAAACGGTCCATAGTTTCCCGATCTCCGGAGCTTTCTCTTTGCTTTCGGGGAACAGGACTCAGATGTTAACCCAGCCAATCCATAATATTGAAATTAAGAAGGCGATCTTTGACATGAACCCTAATAAGGCCCTTGGGATAGATGGATTCAACACGTTATTCTTTCAAAAGCAATAGGGGCAGATAGGGCAAAAACTGATGGAGTACATTAAGGAAGTGTTCCGCTTAGACCGTTGGGATAGGGTTTTAAATCATACAATTTTGGTTTTGATCCTTAAAATCCCTTCTCCTCAGAATATCACTCAATTTCAGCCGATTAGCCTCTGCTCTGTGCTTTACAAGATCATTTCGAAAATTATAGTGAATCGTCTGAAAAACCATATGGATTACCTGGTAGAGGCTAATCAATGTAGCTTTATCCTTGGCAGATAAATTACTGATAACAGTATCATAGCCTAGGAGATCATTCATTTGATGCGCAAAAAGACCGATAAAATCGGATATTTTGCTATCAAGGTGGATTTAGAGAAAGCATATGATCGAATTAGCTGGGAATTTACCAACACACCTTAAAGGACATTGGGCTATCGGATAATTTAATCACGGTCATTATGCAACGTGTGACGACGGTGTCTTTGCAAGTTGATTGGCAAGGTTCCTTGACGGATCCCTTCAAACCTTCACGTGGTATTCGACAAGGAGATCCGCTCTTGCCTTACTTGTTTGTCCTGTGCATGGAATGGCTGGGCCACCTAATCTTACAAGCCGTAAGTCAAAGGCAATGGAAACCGATCAAGCTGAGCCCTAGAGGGCCTCCCATATCCCACCTGTTCTTCGCCAATGATCTGATACTGTTTGCGGAGGCGGAGGACTCTCAGACACAAGTCATTGCAAAGACCTTGGAGGTGTTTTGTTAGGCTTCCGAACAGAAAGTGAATATGTAAAAAACTCGGATCATTTTCTCCAAGAATGTTTGTCCAGCAACCGCTCGTCGCCTTAGTCAATCTTTACACATTCCATGTATAAGTAATCTTGGCAAGTACTTAGGCATCCCGTTGATTTATGAACACGTAACGAGGCATACTTATCAGTACATTATTGACAGAGCACAACAAAAACTCGCTGGATGGCGAGCTAAGGTTTTGTCCCTGGTAGGGCGAGTTACTCTAACCCAGTCAGTCATTTCCTCGCTACCCATTTACATGATGCAGACAGTGCGACTCCCGAGACAACTACGTGATGAGCTGGAGCGAAAAATGAGGGACTTTATCTAGGGCATAATAGGTGAGCAGAGGAAAATGCACTTGGTTAACTAGGAAATTGTCTGTCAGCCCAAAAAAATCGAGGGCTAGGCCTCAAACGTATTCGGTCCTCCAACGATGCTTTATTAACTAAACTAGGGTAGGCTTTGGTTACTCAGCCCTTAACCCTATGGGTCAAACTCATTAGGGCCAAATATCGTCTAGGCCCACAACCTCTCCCCTATAAGATAGACAAGAAAGGGGCCTCGATCATTGATTGAACCCAAGTTTGCATCATTAATTAGCTGCATTTTCATAACTGTTAATGTACTTTTTGACTCCTAATTGTGACTTTTGTGCTTAAATTAGTTCCTTATGTTG
>JANKOE010385369.1:0-11499 GCA_026284465.1 Erythroxylum citrifolium | reverse complement strand
AGGATTGTATCTTTCAGCTGTTGTATATTGTACATGTGAATTTTGGAAATGTAATGACATTTGAGACTGTATATATTTGTGAATAAAATTGGAACAACATGATTATTGGAATGTTTTATGTTATGTGCAATGGATTAAAAAGTAAAAATGAATTGATTTAACCATCTTAACATGTCATTTTTGTAGAGTATATTCCAGAATATCTTTTGGTATATTGGGTATATGCTTTATGGAAGTGGTACGTTACATAAAGACACCTTAATTTTACCATTAATGCAAATATCTTTTTGCCATTGGTATTGGCAAACACTGAAGCCAGAATGCAATAACTCCACAAAACCCAAACCTCATTTGAAGATTTGATCTTTCAATTGAAAACTTTGACAATCTTATAAACAATAACGTTGATTTTTGTTGTCTTCACTTAAATATTTTTCATGATTGTGACCACCGTATTTTCTTTCACTTTTAAGAAACAAAATTAATTATGAAAGTGGGTGTTTTGTGTGTGATTCTTCTTAGAGAAGGGGCAACAATTCTTCTTGGAGAACATTGATTATTTATTAGTTTTCTACAATTTTGTTGAAATTTTCATACGGGTCTATTCACGATACTATATAGATTGATGGTTCCCTCATTATTGTGAATATTGGGCATCTTTTCAATTCTATATGAAAAATTACAGTTTTGAGCCATGAAGTTTTAATGATGGATAATTGATTTTAAAGTTTTGACTTATTAAGTTTTGGTCATTTTAATGATATTTTTGATCTATAATCAAAATTTTAATTTAATTTCATATTATGAATATATTATTATTTTTATTATATATATATATATATGACAATATGATTAAAATTAATTGTTGGTCACCAAAGTGGCCAAATTAAATTTTGAATGTGTGGTAATATAATTTATGTATTTTATGAAATGCTATTATGAGAGATTTGTTAGTTGACAGAAATTAAGGACTTTTCCCAAAGGTAAATCAATGTTCTATAACTAATAAATATATAGGATAAAATTGTTAAACTTTTGTCACATAGATATAATTATCTAAAGATGTTATACATATTTGGTGAAGTTTATTTAATTTTCTTATAAAGTTTAAATAGGATTCTAATAATAGTGATGATATGCATTGTTATGTTTACCCAGAGGAAACTTGTAGTACGTTTAATGCATATACTTCATATCTGAATATGTTAATTAGTGAGCATTTATATGTTTACAATTATTATCCTTCACTCTCAAGCTTCTTCTGTTACCTTGTTCACTAGTGCGAATTTCTTGTAATGGAGCGAACAAGCCACTTTCCATTTAGCTGCTTGAATCTTGACTTGGCACTGTGATACTAATATAGAGGCTGAAAAGACACGCCAAAAGATGTGCACAAGGTCTAAAAGGCAATGCTTGAATTTTATGCGAATGAAAATTGCCAGCAACATTAAATCTACTATTCCTAGTGCTGAAAATCATAATGATAAAGATTTTCTTAAGCTTTTGGAAGATAAGTATCGTTCTGCTGATAAGCCAATTGTCGAGACACTTATGGCTGAACTCATAACCATGAAGTTTGATGGGTCAAAGAGTATGCAGCAATATATCCTTGACATGACTAATATCGCAACAAGACTTAAGACATTGTGTATGACCGTGGAAGACTCCTTCTTAGTGCACTTTATCATAAACTCACTTCCTACTGAATACAGACCATTCCAAATCAATTATAGCACATTAAATGTTAAACAAAATATTGATGAATTATCCAGTAAGCTTATTCAGGAGGAAGCGATATTAAAGAAACAAGGAGTTTATTCTATTAAGCTAGTGGGTCAAGGATCTGGGAAGAAACTCAAAGCAAAGGTCAAGAATTTTATGACGAAAGAACCTGCTAAAGATCCATATGTTGATGATGGTGAAAGGAAGGGACAAAAGTTAGATAAATGTCACATCTGCAAGAAAGGACATTATCAGAAAGATTGCCTAAAACATAAGGCTTCGTTTAAAAAGAAAGGTATACATTATGTTTCTGTATACTTTGAATCAAACTTATCTGAAATTCCTTCTAATACTTAGTGGTTTGATTCTAGTGCTACTACTCAACTTTCCAATATTATGTAGGGATTCCTTACAATCCAAACCATATGCCCAACTAGTAACTTTTTATTTATAGGGAATCAAATGAAGGCCCCAGTTGAAGGTGTAGGGACTTACATGCTGACATTAGACAATGGGTTTCACTTGGATCTAATGAGCACTCTCTATATACCTTTAATTTCTAAAAATTTAATTTATGTTTCTAGACTTGATGCTAGTGGATATACCTTTAAGGGTGGACATAGTTGTTTCAATTTGATAAGAATAATTCCTTTATTGGTTATGAAATGCTTATGGATGCTTTATATAAATTGAAACTTGACGATGTTTGTACTGAATTCTTTTTTGTTGTTAATCATAATGTTGGAATGAAATGTAGTTTGGCAAATGAATATTTTGCTTACTTGTGTTATAAACGTTTGGGTCATATATCTAAAGAAAAGTTAGAAGGATTAGTAAAGAATAAGATTCCATAAAATCTAGATTTTACTGATTTTGGCTTATGTGTGGAATGCATTAAGGGCAAACAAACCAAACATAGTAAGAAAGGAGCCACGAGAAGTAGTCAGATTCTTAAAATGGTACACACTGACATTTGTGAATCTTTTGACACTCTGTCCTTTAATGGAGGAAAATAATTAATCACCTTTATAGATGATTTTTCATGGCATGGATATATCTATTTGCTGCATGAAAAATCTCAAGTTGTAAATACCCTTGAGGTGTTTGTAATGGATGTTGAGAAGCAATTAGATAGAAAAGTGAAAATTATAAGATTTAATAGAGGTGGTGAGTATTATGAAAAATATGATAATGTCCTGGTCCATTTGCTAAGTTCCTCGAAAGTCATGGCATATGTGCAGAGTATACTATGCCAGGTAAACCGCAACAAAATGGTATGAAAAAATGGTGAAATGAAACATTAATGGATATGGTTAGGAGTATGACGAGTAATTCCTCATTACTCAAAAGTTTATGGATGTATGTGCTTAAAACTGCTATGTATCTACTAAACGGGGTTCCTAGTAAAGTAATTCCTAGAAATCCTTTATGTATGAGGATCCTTTATGTTTAAGGTTTTCTAGTAGAAGCACAAATTTATAATCTGCATAAAGAAAACTAGATTCTTGAACAGTTAGTGGTTACTTTATTGGTTATCCAGAGAAATCCAAAGGATACAAGTTTTACTATCCGAGTCACAGTTCTAAAATTGTTGAAACAATTAATGCCAAATTTTTAGAAATGCTGAGGTTAGTAGGAATGTTAAAAATCAAGTTGTGGATATTAATCAAATAAAGGTTGATGTTCCATTACCCATAAATGTTCTTAAACCCACAACGACAAATAATGTTGTTCCTACTTTGGAAAATAAAAATAATCAAGAACAACATTTGGATAATGAAGAAACACCATATGAAGAACCTAACTTACCATCAACTTATGCAAATGAACCAATTGATATAGCTTTAAATAAACATGTAAGGGTTAAAAGGTCAGCTATTTTTTATGATTATATGGTTTACTTGTAAGAGTCAAATATTGATTATGGCATTGATAATGATCTTATTTCATTTTCACAAACCATAGGTAGTGATAAATCTGAAAGATGGATTGATTTTATGAAAGAAAAGTTGAAATCAATGGCTCAAAAAAATGTTTGAGATCTTGTAAACTTGTCAGAAGGTTCTAAACGAGTTGGCTATAAATTGGCCTTTAAGACCAAACACAACTTGAATGGCAATGTTGAATGATATAAAGACTTGTTATCAAAGGATACACTCAGAAAGATGGCATTGATTATAAGGAGACTTTTTCACCTATCTCAAAGAAAGACTCATTGAGAATAATTTTAGCATTAATGGCTTAATTTGATTTAGAGCTACATCAAATGGATGTGAAAACAACCTTTCTGAATGGGGATCTTGAGGAGGAAGCTTATATGAATCAACTTAATGGTTTTTCCATTAAAGGTAAAGAAAGTATGGGGTGTAAATTGAAGATATCAATATATGGACTTAAACAAGCTTCCAAGAAATAGTATATTAAGTTCAATAATACCATTACTTCTTTCGATTTTGAGGAAATCACTATTGATTGATGTATTTACTAGAAGATTAGTGGGAGTAAGTTTATATTTCTAGTTTTGTATGTTGATGACATTTTGCTTACTGCTAATGACTTGGGTTTGTTGAATAAAACTAAACAATTTATTTCTAAGAATTTTGAAATAAAAGATCTGGGAGAAACGTCATATATGATTGGAATTTCAATATTTCGTAAGAGGTCAAAAGATTGATTATGATTGTTGGACCCCGCTTCTGGAGCCCAAAATTCGGAGTCATAAGACGTAAGCAAACTCATTTCTTCAACTCATACCCTTACTTCGATTCAATCAATCCTTTTCAAATCAATACCAAAAGCTATAAATTTTTATAAAGAGATATACGAATGTGTTACAAAACTATTTGTTCAAAAATCATGTCATTTGGAGGTTAGGCGGATAAGTTATGGCTAAAAGAATCAATCATGATTTTGCCCTCAATCACATTTTACCTGCTTTAGGAAAATTGGCATCACTTTCACTAGAGATATTGGATTAAGATCATCATTTGATAGTTTCAAAGAGGACTTCGAGATCTACAACTTTCTTGAAAACCTTAAAGAGAGATTTTGCCATTTAGAGGTTCAAAATCTTGAATTTCCAAAAGTATAGATGGATCAGACGAAGCAATTCAGTCAAAGTTAAATCAGACGAGGAGATTCAGTCAAAGTTGAATCAAACGAAGGGATTCTACGGGGTCTTCCTCACTTCACCAAAAGTTCTAAATCACTTTATTTATTATAGTTGTTCCGCATATACATCCTCTGTAACATCCTAAGTTCTAATGGTCATAACTCTCGACGACTTCAATATCCAAAAATCACATACTTTATACCGTTGGAAAGCTAAAACAATAAACTAAAACTTTCTAGAAGACAACTTTATCTAATTAAGCCTAGATTATTCCAGATTTTCCTTAGAAATCAAAACACAATTTCTACACCTATGAAAAGATTGAAAATGCAGTGTAAAGACTTAGAAAGTCATATGCAAAAAAACAATCATATTTCATTAACAAACCCAAACATAATTTAAGCCTAGCTTTAATTACATATCAATGTATACATCAATAACTTAAAACAAATACAAATGGATGCTCAATCTTTGATATGCTTATAAAGCTATCCAAAATTGATCGACTAACTTAGTACAACAGTCTCTAACTATCTTAGAGTCTCAAAATGCCTTGCAAGGATTGCTGACCTTCTAGTTTTGAACCTGAGGAGTGGAAAAAATATTAGGTTGAGCTACAACGCTCAGTAGCTAATATATTTATAGCCATTGGCAATTTACCACAAATTTAAGCGTATGTATATATATATACCTCGCAATTCAATCATTCACCAATTTAGCTCCAAAACTCATAATTAAGCAGTTAATCCATAACACATAACATAGACTTTAGCTATTAAGCAAATCACTTAACTGAATCATTCTTGACAATTCAAAGATGCAATGCACAAACAAATAGCTCAAGGGGTCCTATGGGTACGAAATGGAGAAACCAAAGTTTACACCATGGATAAAATGAGTCCATTTTCGGAGCTCATATGCCACAAGTAGGCAGTCGAGAGAAGGCTCTTGTCTACGTGCACGTGACGAATGAAATGGTTCCTCTCTCGCCTAAACAAAAGCACATATTCATTTTATCATATGCTCATACTTTCATGCTTTTTCCTTCTTTTCGTTTAATTCAAAATGTTATAACCTCTTTCAAGGTATAACATAATCACAATGCATCATGCATTTTCAATCAAGTCATAACAATTCAATTTCAAGCAATCAACATACACACAAATAGGCAAGAATTTGCCTAATCACACAATAACTATAAATAATTTACCCACCTAATTTGCTCGAAAATCCAAACTCAAGGGTGTCTTTTCCCTAGCTCTTGGGTAGGATTCATTTGGTTTCCTAAAACAAACCAAGTCTCAATCAAACCAATGCTCCAACGAAAATCCATAAACAAAATAATCACATAAACAAAATAAATAACAAAATAGGCTTAGATTTAACCTACCCATAGTTCATCTAAGCTAGTAAAACCAAACCCTAATTCCAAAACCCACGAAAATCAAAAGGGATCTCATCTTCTTTCTCACATTATTTCCAACACAAAACCCTAATCTCCCTCTCTCTAATCCCTTTCTCATCAAAGCAAGAAGAAAAGATGAACTTATCTCTAACAAGCTTGATTTCTCTTCTTTTTCTTCTTCTTTCTTTCTCTCTCACGATTTTATCTTCTTCTTCCCTAGCTTCCATGATTCTTCTTCTTTTCCACTCTTCTTTCATGTTTTCTCCTTCTCTGTTTTGTTTCTCATGACTCTCTCTTCTCTTCTTCTTATTCAAGACCATTTTAATGTCTTTTTCCCCTTTTACCCTTCATTTACCTTGTCCTTCCCATTTTACCCCTTATGTCTATTAAAACCAACATCTTATACTTCTAAGGTTTTAACTAATGATCGTGGAAACATTGAAGAAATTTGATAATACTTCCTTCTAGAAAAATGTTCCTCATTGTCTTAAGTTTCTAATGACACCAAAATCATTCAATTTGGTTAAGTAATCTGAAAGTTATACCCCAAAAATTTTCGGGCTGTTCTTATACTGAAATAATATTCTATGCTCAAATCCCACACAGAAATTGAAGTTCTTAGAGACTGAATTAAAACTTGATTTCGTCAGACAATTTGTAGCCCTATCTCTCTAGTTTAATCCAAATTAAGAATCATCTCATTTGGATAATTAGAGAAAAAATTATGACTAAAACACCAAAGCATACTCAATGAACATGTTTCAAGTACATTTTCCAACTTTTTTTTGGATAATTCAGAAAATTTATAAATAAAGAAAAATTATGTACTTCGAGAAATTGCCAAAAGTGATAATCTCTAACCCCAACCAAGGATACTTACAGCAACATGAGGAACCCTAGTCCTGTGGCCCCCACCAAACAAACACAAAACAAGACTAAAACATGTCCAGCATCCACAAAGACCAAATTAAAGACTATATTACCAGCAACACAACCATTTCGAAATAAAAAACTCAAACACCAGCAATAATTCAATCATTTCCAGTGCTCTCACTAATCAGTTAGAAGTGGCTCTCCTATGATGAAAGTGCCAAAGGGATGGAGCTTGTAGCTTTGGATACCAATCACAGCTGCAAGGCCTATGGAGGTTCAGCCAGAAGCAGCTAATGTCTCTCTTGCTGCCCGGATTGAGTTACCTCTCATTTTGCTAAAGTGCACTGCCTGGATTGAGTTACTTATCATTTAACTTCCAATATTTCATATATAACATATCTTGTACCTAAACAATTTCTTACCTCATTTATAATTCAAGAATTATCCTTTTTCTTTACTCATAACTAATCGCCAACAATTTCTCATTTAATAGTTCTAACTTCCAAGAAGAGTTCGGGGTCCAACATAGTGCACGATCGTGGTTGTAGGAAGACATCTAACAGTGAACGATCGTATACAAACACGATCGTGACAGAGAGAATTCAACAGGCAGTGCACGATTGTGACAGTGAGAGTGCAGTACTTTTTGACAGTTTTGAACACCCTTCACTCTTTTGACCATAACTTCTTCTCCGGACCTTCGATTGACTTGAAATTTGAACCACAGACTCCTTACACATTTTCCTTCCTCTCTACCAAATTTCATGTTCATCTGAATTCATTAGGAAAGGATTGCTAATGATTGATTGATGTCGTTACAATAAGCAAGTATATTGAGTGATGAACTTAGAATAAGTTTGTATTATTGAGGTGTAAACCTAAGTTCAAATTAGACATATTTGAGTTTTGAAATATGAATACTCATGAGATGTGAATAAAGGAAACATATCCAGGATTATCATTGAGCATGCATTATACATAATCCATATATACATTTGTGCATAAATGAATACTTATGTAATTGTGCAAAGTTGTGATATGTGTAAATGTGTGTTCCATGATATAGAAGAGCATTTAGAGCGATAAGATCCAGACTTTGCCAGGACTTCCAGGCAATAGCTATCTGGAGTAAACTGCGAGTAACCTAGATGGTCTCACTTAATTAATTGTCTGTTTTAAATTCTGTATTAAATTATTTTGTGAATATGACAGTGTTGATTCCGAACATTGAATTTTTGAGGCATTTGATGCATGAACAAGATATTGAAAGTGCTCCTTGCATGTGAATTTGATGAAATAAATGATGCTCAACATTATTGTTGAATGCCGGACCAAGGTCCGATGAGAAATGTGTATGTGAATGTGAAAATGAAATCAAGTGATTGATTGTATAATGTGAATGTGATGCATTTCATTACATGAATGTATGACAACATAAAGGCATCTGTGATCGGAGTGACCAGTCTGAAAGAGCTTAAAGCTCGGAATATACACAAGAGCTACAGGCTCAGTTGTTAATGTACTCGGTATCCATTAAGAGATATGGGACAATATCTGAATAAGCCCAGTATCTATAAGGGATATAGGCCAGTAAAAAGGCACTCGATCATAACAAAGTAATAATTGGAAGTGAGTTTCATGTGTATTGCATTTATAATTGATATGTATATTTCAAATGATCAAAATGAAGTGTTTGACTGCTCTGAACGCGAAATGTGAAATAAGTGATCAAAGTGATATGTGATGCAATATGATTATTTAGTGAAATGATATGAATTACGTGATTACATGAACTGTATGTGTTATGTGTTTTGAGTGAACCATCGAGAATGGTTGACTCACTGAGTTCACAAAACTCACAAAAATTGCAACGTTGACATTTCAAGTTCGAGAGAGAGGATATAGCTTCTAAGCCAATTTAGAAGAAGACTAGCATTGATTTTGGATAGAAGGCATGACTAAAAGGTTGGTCAGCTGAGACTGAAGGATCTAGATAAAATTTTTGTATAATTCCTCATTTATGTAGCATGGTTTGTATATAGAGATGTAAACTCTGATTAGTTTTTGTTATTGTACGTATATGGGTGTTGTTACAAAACTACAATGTACATATTGTTTAAGAAACGAAATAACAAATTATGGGTTTTTAATTATTGTGTCTTTCTATATGATGTCTTATAAGAGAGCATAACTACTCTAACATGCCATTATTATAGTATATGTACTAAAATGTCCTCAGGATATTTTGGTATATACTCTATGGTAGTGGGGTGTTACAATTTTTGGTATCAGAGCATGGTTTGGCATCCACAGGGACAGATATAAGCATACAGACATGATACATAGTGAGAAACTTGAATAGTAATCACTATTATTGTCTATTATAGGTCATCCGCCATAGGTGATCAAGTGGGATAATCAGCTGACCTAGAATTAGTAGGAGCCAGTAGAGAGCCTTTTGTATCTTGAACTAAGAGAATGCCTCCTAGACTTCTTGAGAGAAGGGAAAGGAGATACGATAAACTGAGAAAGTAGGGAACTGTGGACTTCTACAGAAGTAAAGACCCTGCGGAGGCTGAAGGATGGCTAGAGAGAACAGAGAGAGTTTTCTATTAGATGGACTGTGAATCGGATGAGAAGTTTGACTATGCAGTTTCCTTACTGCAAGGCCCAACATACCAATGGTGGAAAACTGTTCCAAGCAGTACCATCAGGCCTTATAACTTGAAGTGGGAAGACTTTCTGAAGGTCTTCAAGAAGAACTACATGCCCAAGATCTACCTAGATAGAAAGACGAAGGAATTTTCAGATCTGAAGCAGGGCAATGTATCTGTGGCTGAATATGAGATAAAGTTTAATGAACTGATGGGGTATGCTACTGCTTTGATTCCTATTGAGGAGGACAAATGTAGAAGATTTGAAGATGGGTTAAGCATGGAGACTAGGAGAAGGTTGGCAATCACCAACTTGATCAGTTTCATTGATTTGAGAGCTACCTCGATCAAAATTGAGTAGCTATTAAGAGAGGGATAGGTAGAGTGTAGGCAGGAGTCTAGAATGAAGAGACCTGGTGAATTTCAAGCTGAATCTAGCAAGAGATTTGGGAAAACGCTAGAGTAATCGATGCACCTTCTCGTGTAGCCATGTTTGCGAAACGCGGATCTGCACCAACTTGTTGTACCAAGTTCTGATTAGGTGACCTCCCTCTGGTACCAATTGAAAGAACCGTAGGGATGTATTGGTTTCATAAACTCTTCGACTTATGACAGTCGTTTCTAGCACAATCAAAAATTAGAAGAATTAAAATGCAACAAAATAAATTAACACTAATATTATTAACGTAGTTAGACACACCTTGCCTACGTCTGCAGGGTCGTCACCAAGATTAATACTTTCATCAAAGGACAATGATAGTTTTACACAAGGCTTTAATAAGCCGACATCATTTAATCCTTAACACTACTACTCGTCCTCACTACTCGTAAAAGTGATTCACACCTAATAACATGACCGACTCGTGTTAACCTCAACAAATGATTTTTGTCAATAATCTTTTAAAAAAAACAATGAATAAATCACTCAAGTGATTAAACAAACAATTCACCACTCAAGAAAACACTTAAGTAAGAGACAAAGAACAACTTTCTTCACAACCAAGAGATTATGCACAGCTGAATAATCACGCAAGTATCATCATTAGATCTGCCTATTCACCATTGGCAAGAACACACCAAATCACAAACCAAGAGACAATCACAAGTCTTCCTCGATTCAGCCCACGACAAAACGAATTAGATATCAGGTTCACCTTTGACGTATTCACTTACCATAACCACCAAAACTGAAGCATTACCAAGTGACTTACGTGTGTATATAGCAAAAGCCAGATCACGCACAACCCATCAATTAAACGCCTAGCCAAAACCTTCACCAAGTCAATGATGTTTCATGTGCAGGAGCTGGGTCATGCATATATCGACACACCTTCGACTATCTTCAATTTTCTTCACACCTGGTAACATCACACGCAAGCCTCCCTCAATGCAGTAAAATATTCATATAAAAAATAACATACTTTTCTTCTTCCATTCACCATCAACACTCACCAGAAAACTCTCACAAAATCACTGGCATGTCTATTTTCTCCAAGAACAGAGTCACAAACATAGTCAATGAAAAGAGCAACGTATCCACAACCTTCACGTAACCTTGCATTATCCATATCTAAAAAAAAAACATGATCCACACCAATCTCATTCAAGAAGGACTTCTATTTGTGCAACAACTCTTATCCAAGAATCCAATTCAAAAAGACTTCTTGATTTATATTTTTAATCATTATCTTGAATACCTAATAATAAAAAAGTCAAAATTAAATAATAAGACA
>JANKOE010385324.1:0-11502 GCA_026284465.1 Erythroxylum citrifolium | reverse complement strand
TTCAAATAACTTAATCTAAGACTATAAATATTCGAAAGTTTTTAAGTTGTGATATATTGATAAAAAATCTTTCTAAACTTTTAAAGCACAATTCATATAGAGTTTCAACCAAATTCTTTTGTTGTGACCTTAAGATGATTATGGAAGAACATTTATTTAATAATATAAATTAATAATCTTTCACTCTTCAAATTGCTTAAGTAACTTATTATCATAAACTTATACGTTTTTTTACAAAGGAAAGAGGACGAAAAGCACGACCGTCCTAACTAACGCAGTGTTTGCGATACAAAATTACGTTGCATGTGGGCCCAGACTAAGTTTGGAGGCTTCAGAAGAAAATGTAGGCTAGGACTAGCAAAAGCTACAAGGGAGGCCAGGCTATCTGCAATTTGGTTGCCTTCTCTGTACACATGCTGGAGCTTCACCTCCTAGGGTTGACGTAGAAGACTCCTGATACTTGCCACCAAAACGTACTGATCAGTCCCTGAAAAATGAGAGGTAGATAGAATATTGATCATCTCGAGTGAGTCGACTTCAAGAATGAGGCGTCGATAACCTAGGCCTTAAGCCCATTGGAGACCCGATTGGACACCCCAAAGTTCTACCTCAAGAGGCGAGCTTCTTCCAATCCATTGAACAAATCTACCACACCACTGGCCTTGGCAGTCCCGTAACAACTCTCTTGTAGTAGCAAGGTGTTGGACCTTGCTTAACTGCTCCGTTTGTATTAAGCTTGACCCAGCCCTCTGGCGGTTTGGTCCACCCTATCTGTTGGCCCGCTGCTAACCCGGGGCCTCCAAACACACTCCGTTCCACTATTCTCGCCTTGTGAAGCCAGTTAACGAAATCCATAACTACGCGGTGACCATCGACAGGCCATTGAAAGTCCGAAATGCTACGATTCCTCCATTGCTACAAGAACCAACAGGCGACTCCGTAAAAAGTAGCCCATGGAGACTGGTGAACTTGTATATGGGTCGTGAGATTGGCAGTCACCCATTACGCCACGTCATACTGGAAAAAGGCTGGGTTAATCACTTTGGGTGAAAACTAGCCCCAGAAGTTTATGACTTGCAAACAATCACGAAAGGCATATAAAATGGTCTCCTCTTGATTGCAAAAGAGGCACTTACTGTCCAGAGTGAGATGACGAGCCACTCTCTGGTGGTTGGTCATAAGCTTATGCTTATTAAGTAACCACAGGAAGGCCCGAATTCTTTGGGATAAACTTTTACATTAATTACTTCCTAAGTCACCTGTAACCTTTTAGATTCTTAACAAAAATTTCCTTCCAAATTCCTTAATAAACTTTCTATATATTATAGATTAAATATCTTTCATAAATCTAGTCATATAATTCCTATATTGAAATAATTTGAAAAATATCCTTAAACTTAGTAATAACATTTTGTGACGGTCCTCTTTTTTTTAAGAAAACATTTTGTGATAACGGATCTCACTCTCTCTCTTTTCATATGGGTTTATTATAAACCACCTCTTTACTAATTAGGAATAAGGCCAAGTATTACTGGATTTCCTCAAATCCCACGTATTAACAAGGTTCATACTGAGTGTTGTCGTTGTGTAACTCATAATGCATTGTTGCTTGGATGAAAACATCATAGTATCTTTACATTACGAAGAGGGTAAAAGACATAAAGACCTTTATAATTTTAGGAAAATATCTTGTATTTTAAAATCTCTAAAAATATTCTTATGGTTAATAAAAGACGATGAATTCTACTTTATATTTTTCAATAATTAATAATATATTTATTAGTTTAAAATAGTAATAAATTAAGTACTTTATTAAAATTTTAATTTTATATAATAAAATTAATAAAAATATGATAA
This sequence comes from Erythroxylum citrifolium, assembly GCA_026284465.1. Lineage (NCBI taxonomy): Eukaryota > Viridiplantae > Streptophyta > Magnoliopsida > Malpighiales > Erythroxylaceae > Erythroxylum > Erythroxylum citrifolium. Next base: position 9,645 of record JANKOE010385324.1, on the reverse strand, counting down.
TTCTATTATTTTATTTATATATTTATAAAAAAATTGTTAAAGTTTTATTATTTACCAATTATGATATTATTTTTTAATAAACTAGGGGTGGTACCCCGGAGGGGATGGTTACCCTTATTTAATTAATATTAAAATTGTATGTAACAAGTATGAGGGGGACATTGACCTTACCTCATTCAGAAAAAAACTTAATGAGGTTTGGTTCTGCCAGATTTTGCTGGAGCTGGATGTTACTATTCGGATCCATGACCTTGTGAGATTCTGGTTGTCGAATATCTGCAAAACAAGCAAGGTACGCCGGGGGTTGATTCCCGGAAGGCCCCTCAGACGCTCAAGTTAGTCTTTTTGAGAGGGTTTTGGTCGCCGAAAACAGAGAAAAGCAGGGTCATAATGTCGTACCTCTATCATAAATAAATAATACCTTATATATGGAATACAGGCTAGGTTTAGGTTTCTATGTAGACCTTTACGTTTGCATGGAAGACTAACACCTGTAGATGGGCAGCGGATGGTTGGTCCTGGACCTAGGCCTGGGCCGGGGCTTGGACATAGCACAGCCGACCCAACCAGGATTTAAAGGAATTAGCGAAACCATCAAATGTAAGGAAGATATTGTTTATCTAAAGAAAGAAGTCCTCTAATGTATCGTGGTAGGTCTTCAATGTTGTTAAATGTCATTGATAATTGTGTTGAGCTTGTTAGCCTTGCGAGAGTATCAACCACGGAATTGATTTCACTATAGATATGCGTAAAGGTAAATTCAAAAGATCGTAAAGATGTAGAAATTTCTTGCATAAGATCCTGAAATCAGTAAGGACAGGTCATTTTTCCTTTCACCAGTTGTACCAAAAGCAAAGAATATGATTCAATGCCTATCCTTTGAATACCTTTTACATGACAATATTGAAGAGCCACTTTAAGGGACATCAGTTCATAATACAAACTTGTTCCCTGTTGAACATATCTTGATCCCGCGAAAATAAAACTACCATTTGAATCTTTAACAGCATAGCCAATTCCACAAACACATGGATTACCAAGACTTGATTCGTCAATATTTAATTTCATCCATGCTAGAGGAGGAGCCTTCCATATCAGAACTTTTCCTCGTACTGGTTTTAAAGGTATTAAACTACGAATCAAACCCGTTGAGAAAAGAAACTAGTCATCTATGGTACACATCTTGAAAGGTTTAATGATACTAGCATGATACAATTGTTTAGGAACAAGTTGTATCACTGTACTTGCCGTAGATTGTTGATCTTCAAAAACAGCTTTATTTCGAACACTCCACAGATTCCAACAGATGAAAATAGGGAGAAGTCTATGTATTTCAGTTGTTGTAGTAGCAGGCATTTCATTTTGCCACCAGATTCATATAACCTAATAGTCAGATCAATTTTTCTGATGTTTATTTTCTCTTCAAAGTAAGACCACACCTAGAGTGCTATATTGCGAGAAAAGAAGACATGGTCGATATCTTCTAGATTTTTGCAAAAACAACATTTAGAGAACATTGCAAATCCTACCCGTTTGATAATTTCTTGTAGTAGGAGCAAACTGTTTAACATCCACCAGACAAAAATAGATATCTTTGGTGGTATTCTGGCATTCCATATACATTGTAATTGATGTTTTTTATTAGACCTCAATTTAATCAACTCATGAGCTGATTTGAAGGTGAAACGTCCAGAAGACATTGGCATCCATATAATCTGATCATGTTCTCCTCCAAAGACTGGTTCCAAAGATATTAAAAATTCAACAATCTTTGAAGATAGTAGATGTTTAACGCTATCAATATTATCTTGAATATTGTTGAAGAATTTTGATAAAGTAAATTCATATGGTAGCATATCCGTTCCTTCATAATAAAAATACAGCATATCATTGCCTGACCAATTATCCCACCAAAAAGAACTCGATCCATCCCCTATTACGAATTTTGTTGGGCACCCTGCCCTTGCAAGACACGTGCCTGACGTCCTAAGTGACATCTGAACACGCATCCCACAAGAGTGGCTTGCTCACACCAGTCAGTTACTAAAAACACAAATTGGCTTCTTAAGAGATATTGTAACTCTATGTCTCTAGTTTATTTTGAAACAAGAACCATCTCATTTAGAGCTCTATAGATCAAGATATGATTAAAATACCGAAGTATGTTAAGTAAAATAACCAATTCATGCTCTTCCAACCGATTCCCTCAATTTCTTTCCATAAATCTTTTTCAAATCGAACACCAAAAGCTATCAATTTTTATGAAGTGATATATAAATATGTTAGGAATCTATTGGTTTAAGAATCAAGTCATTTGGAGGTCTGATGACGAAGTGATGGCCAAAAGAATAAGACATGTTTAGATCTGGAAAACCCTTCGGGTGGCAAAAAGTTGGTGAAGTTACGAGGTGCGATCGCATCTCTCCTTGTCGCAATCACACCCGAGGCTACTCCTAGGATGCAGTTGCACCTTTCCTTGTCGCAATCGCATCTGAGGCTAAACTTATAATGATCATATCTCTCAACTTCGATATCAAAAAATTTCATACTTTATACCGTTGGAAAGCTAGAAAGATAAGCTACAACTTTCATGAAGACACCATTATCTAATTCAGCCTAGATTAATCCAGTTTTTTTCCCTGAAGTCATAACACAAATTTTACCCCTATGAAAGACTTGATTGTTACCTTTCATAACAATTCAACTACCAATAGTATTTCATCACACTCTCTAATTTCTACTCATTTAGTTCATTACTTACAACTAATTCTCATTCTTCACAATTTTCTATCATTCTTTTCCATAACACATCTCACTTATATATATAACAACAATTCGTACTCAAAATTTATCATCTCAAATTGATAACTTCCTTAAATATACCTAATTTTAACTCAACTTCATCCATATACAAATTCATATTTCATTAACCTCAAAAAGAAGAGTTTTACAAAGCTTTAATGGCATTTCAAGGCACATTACATCATCGGTATCAAAATCCAAAATACAAAGCATACATAACCCAATAATTCTCGAAATGCGTCCTAAAGCCTTGCTTTATAAAAATTAGTTTAAAATATAAAACACGCAGAATTCAGAGTGATGCCTTGACTCTCTCGCTCACTTGGTCTCTGGCTCATCACCTGGAGACGAGGAGGAAAGGGGTGAGCTTAAAGGCTCGTGGGTAACAAGTTTATAATGGAGAATAAGCAAAATCATTGAAATGCTCATTTATCATAGAAAATTAATATTGAATTCATAAAACGCATAGTTCTCAAATTCTCAACCAAATTCAAAATTCAAAGATGGAATGCACAAACAAATGGCTCGACAGTTCCGTGGAATGAAATAGAGAAACCAAAATTTACACATGAATGAAATGATTCCATTTTTCAGATCTCATATACCACAAGTGGGTAGCCAGAAGAAGGCTTTAGGTCAACGTGCACGTGACTAACAAAACAATTTCTCTCTTGCCCAAACACAATCAAATTTCAATCCTTAACTCATTTCACACACATTCATACTTTCTATGCTCATCATGTTTTTTCCTCTTTTCATTTATACAAAATGCCATGACATTTTTCAAGGCATAACATAAAATGTTTCAATGCATTTTCATCTTCATTTCGTAATTCATCAATAAAATTCATAGACTGAACATATAAAGATTTCTTAAATCATTCAAATAGCAATCATGCAACATTTGTAAAAAAATTGAAATCATTTAATTCTCTTGCTTTTGAAAACATAGTCATGGCTCATTAACTCAATTATAAACATATAACTCACCTTGATTTCCTTGCTTAAGAATTTGCTTAAGGATGCCTCTTCTTGCCTTTCTTAATTTCCTTCATTAATGACAAAATTCCCATTCAATAGGAAAGTCAATTGAGAACCCAAAGTAACATATTCATAAAATTGATCCTAGAAAGCTTAAACCCATGCATTTCCTAAGCTTTATGAACTAAAATCCTTCCAAAAATCTAAAAGATTAAGTAAGACCTTACCTTGAATCTTCACCAAATGAAGAGTTTCTTAGCTCTAATGAAAGCTCTTCTTTTCCTCTACCTTTTTCTCTTCTTGAACAACCTCAAAATCTCTTTAAAAAGCTTAGAAAAGATGAACCCTAGCTTGTTTTGTCTTCTTTCTCTCAAACACCGAAACCTCTTTTCCTCTCTTCGTTATTTTCTCTCTTCTTTTCTCTCATTCATGTTTTCTTCCCTCTCAATTGCAAGACAACACTTTCTTCTTACCATTTTACCCTTAATGAGTGTAACATGTCCCTTTTGCCCTTCCTTATATGCCTTATGTCTTTATCCTTGAGTAAACTACCAAGAATGCCCTTATACAATCTTACTACCTTAATTCAATTAACCCAAGTAATAAATCCTACTAACATTAACTTACTAACTAACTCCAAAAATTAATCTATCAAGACCTCATAATTTATTTAAATCATGCTTAACTTAATAAAATAATAAGAAAAATTTTGGGGGCCAACAATTTTAGTGTGAATTGCAAAAAATTTAGAAGTATTCTTAAAGTGTTTCCAACGCCAGCTTTTCAATATTCCTCGTGATCTAGTCTTTAACATTTTTGCCCAAAGAGAATTTCCTTGATGTAACTTCCACCATAATTTACTAGCGACTACGTGATCCAAATCGGTAAGTAAAGAAAATCCCAATCCATTTTCATCTTTTGCAAGAGTAAGGCTCCTCCAATTTCGCCAATGTCCTTTATCCCTTTCTTCCGTATGTCCCAAAAAAACATTGCAAATCATTGTGAATGACTGTTCTGGGTAACTGGAAAGCAAAAAGATCATATAATGGAATTGTAAACAAGATAAGTTTAGTGAGAATGATTTGATCAGCTGGAGAAAAAAGTTTTTAATGCCAATCATTCAATCTCAAATCGATTTTATCTAGTATGTGTTGAGAATAAGACAGTCGTAGACGCCCTTTAAACAACATACAACTTTAGTATTTGAAAGGCAACTGATCTCTTTGAATATTAGTGATAGACGTGATTAAATGTGAGTGAGATTGGCTCATATGCTTCGAAGCAACATAAAAACTTTTGGCCAAGTTGATTTTTTTTATTCACCTACTTCCTCATATGTGTAGACAATTCATCAAATTTTGAAGAGATCCTCAATAAAAAATTCATCAAATTATGAAGAGATCGTCGATGCCCTTTGATGAATATAATTATATCATCTGCAGAACTCGAATGCATCACAGGAATACTACCTTTTGGTCATGCATAACACTCTATCTTTCCTTCTGTTTCCATGGCATTCAAACCTCTAGAAAGTGCTTTAGAGAAAAGTATAAATAAATAAGGTGATATGGGATCACTTGGTCACTAGCTTGCCCATTGATCAAAACTGAAAACCAAACTCCTTTTAAATTATTTAGAATCAAGTTATCGAAATGATCATCGGATCCCAATTTTCTCAGTAGTTGTTCCCAAAAGAACCATGAAACCCTATCAAAAGCCTTCATCATATCTAACTTAAAAACCACGTTATGACCTCTAGTTTTCCTGTCAATAGATGGAATGAGTTCTTGTGCCAATAACAAATTATTTTATATATAGGACACCGCTACCATAGAGCATATGCTCGAACATCCAGAGGACATTTGAGAACATATCCCATGAAAATGACATGTTAGAGTAATCACATCAACTTATTATGGAATCATACAAAACATAAGTATTTCCAAAAATCAAAACTCCTCATTTCATTCACAAAATGAAACTTGCTTACATTGTCATTATATTTCATAATCCATGTTTATACATAATATAACATTTGGGAGTTTAAAGTTCTATACAAAATGTTCAACATGAAAGGAGAAGCTAAACAAAAGTATCCTATCTAGACTCCACAGGTATCAGCTGACCAGACCTTTGAGTCATTCTTGTTTCCAAAATTGACAATACTAGACTTCTATTATATCACCTTAGAAGCTAGGTCTCCTTTGTACCTGAAAATCAACGTTACAATTTTGATAAGTTTGCAAACTTAGTGAGTGAACCATCATTAATATGCTCACTCAGATCAGAACACAAATATCGCAAGTATAAACCAAATTCACACAAGTCATCATCATCATCATCATCTTACCCCAAATTCACAAGTGTATTTCCCAATTCAGTAGATGTATCACATCATTCAATATTGAATACCAGATCACAATATACGTCATATTTCAACAATACATCATGAACTACAAACATTTCATATAATCATTTTAGAATAATCCAATCATTTATCTCAATCATTCATATCATCAAGTACATACACATTGCATATCACTATATTAACATAATTCAGTAATTCTTCGCAATCATTCACATGAAACACGTAAAGATATATATATTTAAATGAAAATGCACGTGACTCCGCTTTTATTTTTTTACTTTGTTGTGACCGAGCGCATATTTACTATTTTGTATCTGTTGTGGATACTGGGCTCATTTCATATCCTATCCTGTACCTATTGTTGATACCGGGCTCATTAATAACTAAGCCTTTGACTCTTTGTGCACATTTATGAGCTTTAAGCTCTCTTTCCCACTGGTCACTCCGATTACAACTCCTTTATCTGATCATGCATAACCACGTGATGGAATGCATCAATTCACATAATATGCTTTCAATAACTTTCATTCAAAGTGCACAGTCATTTATCGCATTCATCAAACCCGAGTTCGGCATTCAACATTCAGTTGATGCACATTTTCCATATTCACATACAATTAGAAAGCACTTCCAATATAATCCCGAATATCGAACTCCTTGGACCATCAATATCCGAAATTATCACAATCATATCAATAACAATTCAATATCTAAAAGTTAATTGAAAACAATTCAGTCATAATAAGAAAACATCTAGTTAACTCATAGTACACTCCAGATAAGCTATTGCCTTGATGACCCGGTAATGTCTGGATGCTGACGATTAATTTCTTTAGTCATACAATACGCACATATAGTTTACACATTACTAAGTTGATCAATCATATGAATATTCACTTATGCACATATATATGTGTCATGTTCCATGAATGCTCAATTGAACTTTCTGGGTATGTAACTATTCATAAATCTTAACCATTCAAACATCATATTTTGTATACTACCATTTTGCAATCAAGTTTGTACCTTTTAGTTAGCTTGATTTACTCTAAATTCATCAACCATACTTTACACTTATCCTTGAACATTTTCATGATTAAAAGCGTCTTATAACATACACACAATTGTTTCTTTAAATATGGAATTTCAGCAATGTATATTCATACACCAAACTTTTTCCAGCAATGTATATTCATACATTTACCCAATTCTCATTCATAAATACCCCATGCTCTTCAATGCTCATTCATCCATACCTTATACACATTACTCATGTCCTTAAGATCATGTTTGAATTAAAAGAACTCATTATTCCTTTAACAAATCATAATTTCTATATTTGAACTCAACCACATCAAAAAAGTCTATTCTTTAGATTATGACATCAATTAACTACATAAACTTATCAAGCTCTTAACCAATTAATCAAGAAACAATCTAGGCTCATTCCTAGCCTTAATCAAGTACAAATATACCAATTTAGAGTGAAATTTCTCAGCTGGTTCAACATGTACACAAGGCTGAAATTAAAATTCCAGAATTTGTCATCAACATCACTAATGTGTGCAACTTTACTACTTTCAATACTTCACGAATTTTACAAGCTTAAAGACATCACTAATACCCGAAAATTTTCAGATTTCATGTCCTTTAAGGTTAATTCATTTCAGGTTAATTTAACTTCTAATATTGATTACACAAAGGCTTACAAAATTCTGCTCACTTATATCATTAACAGTCACTTTTGACAAACACACCTACAGCTCTAATTTTTTAGATTCGAAAACACCTTAATAACACCTATCTTTAGCATGAATTCCTTATCAATTATACTTCAAATCCCAACTTAAATCATCCATACAACAACCCATAAGCTGCTGTTTTGGTACATGCAAAAATAGAACGGAAAAGTACCCAAGTTCATGTAGAAATTTCCAGCACAATTCATCATTAATATGATATACAATTCATCCCAATTTCATCATCATAAATTCTCTATTATAACATGCCATAAATACCAATCTTTTAATTACTTGCTAGCTCAAAGATCAAGCTAATTAAGTTCTCCATGCATGCAAAAATCATCACTAATTTAAGGTAACAACAGGTTAGTTTTCGGCTAGAACAAAGGACAACAATAATCTGATTCTTTAACCATCTTGTGAAGGGTAAAAGCATAGATTATTGGTGTAGAAATTGGACACAGACATAGACAAAATACAGGGATGTAAGGGTGAGAGAGTTTCTGAGGTGTAAGAAGAAGAAATGAGCAGAACTAAAATCACTCATACAAAAACTTAACATCTTGGATGCTAGGTGTCTCCATATTACTATGACATATGTCCCTAAGCATGTTCTTCATTTGTCTTGCACATTTGTTACCAAATGTTACCATTAAGCTAGGCCATTTGTCACCCACTCATTGCTGCCATTTGTCAATTAATTAGCTAGGCCATTTGTCACTTAATTTTTTATGCCAAATGTCACTAATTCATAGGCTTAGTCATCCTAATTTTTCATGTGTCAATTTGTCTTATCACTTGGCATTTTTCCTATACCAAATGTACATTTTAATTCATCAATTTTACAATTGTAACAATAAATTCCAAGTTTACTAATTATAGTCCACCAAACTAAAATTCAAGGCATAAACAATACTCAATTCACATCATGATCATTTTAAATCGTTCATGCCCCGGAATATGTCAATTGATTGCATATATTATCTTTGCAACATGTACTAATTCATAATTCATGTGTGTATGCTAATGATATGCATATGAGTGAAATTGTAACATCCTGTTTCCATCCAAAGGGTTAGAACCCTATAAATTTGGAACATGTGAGACTAATAAGAGAAATTGGGACAATACATCTCATGCTCATGCATTACATATGGTGCACACGCACATAAATAGTGAATCCTTGCATATAACAATACGTGTACATGCATTCATTGACATTCTGGGTATAATTGTGAATAAATGTGATTGTTAATGAGAAATTTTGGGTTGTTTGTATTGAAAATTGATTTGGAGAGTGTAATTATTGAGTTCAAATTTTTGGAGAATTTTAGGATATTTTTTTGAAATTTTGGGATAATTTTCGGACTAGGAAAAATGCCAAATGGCAGAATAAGTGTTTACCGGTAGTGGAAATGACTGGCCAATGGCACTGAAAAATTAGATACATGATTTTAGGATTTATTAATTTGAGCCATTGGAATTTGGGGAGAAATTGGAGTAGAAATTGGAATTGAATTGGAAAGAAATTAGGTGACCATGTAAAAATGTGACATGTGGCAAGTGACACTTGTCACTTACCTAACATGCCACCATGTATGTTGGGACTCGTTTCCGGAACCCAACCTATCGATCAACGAATCATATCTTAACTAATATCGCTTCTTTTTTTTTCTTTTCAATCATTAATATTCTTTTTACACATCATTCAAAGTCATTTCAATTTTCCATTTTGAAATCATGTATCCCATA
>JANKOE010385262.1:0-11507 GCA_026284465.1 Erythroxylum citrifolium | reverse complement strand
CATTTGGACATTTGTAGAAAACGTTATGGCAATCGCGCCAAAGTATGTTCAATTTGATTTTGGGGAATGAACATGGTCCAGTTTTTAGGGCATAACTCCTTCATCCGACCTCTAAATGGGATGATTCTTTAGCCAATGGATTCATGAGACATGTAGGTATCAGCCCATGAAAATGTGTATTATTTGGAGTTGAATTGAGAGAGCTTGCATTAGAACAAGTAGGAGGTCGGTTAAGAGAGCAAGTTTAGGGATTGAGCACATTTTGGTATTTTGATGATATCTTGAACTATAGAGCTCCGATTGAGGTAATTCTTGTGCCAAATTAAACAAGAGTCATAGAGCTATGATTTACATGAAGAAACCAAATTGAATTTAAGATTTTAAGTTTTCCAAACTTTGTGCACAAGTAGGAGAGATGAGTTCAAGCATGGTGATTAGGTAATATGGGCACACCATGGAGGAACTGTGTTAGTGAATTCGTGGATCGTTATGAGAATGAAAATGAATTGATGATGTCTAATAAGGGTTTCATGATGTTATAAAAAAAATTTATAACCCTTCATGGTTATAGGCAAGCACGCACGCTCGCGTTCATGTTTTATGGTTCAAGAGTTGGGTTCCGGTAACGGGATCCAACACGAAAGAATGAGAAAAAAGGCAAACCCTATAAAGAGACTGGATAATGGGGAATATAATAAAAAGGTGGAAGAAACTATTATCTGCTCCACACAAACAATGGCAAGACTTGAGGAAACCAAAGACCACTAAAAGGAGATAACACAAGCTGATAAAGAAATAACACCACCAGAAGAAAATGTCAATACTTATAGAGTTATGGAAGAGAAAAGGTAAATAGATGATAATCTCATTATTGATACCCACCACAATGAATAAGGAGGAGAGAGGCCACTAGGTGAGAAATTGTTATCCTTTATTCTCTAACCCCTAATAGAGAATTAGGGAAAAAAAAGGAGAGAGGCCTTTAGTTGAGAATTAAAGGAGCTTTAAAATAATTCAAGTACTATAACCATTAGGAAAATATGAAGAAAATAACAGAGAAAATGGCCTCAAACCCTTAGCTCTCATTAACGATTATTGCCTGGAATGTCAAAAGCATGAATTACCCTAAAAATAATAAATATTTGAAGATTATTTATTGTTAGAAAACTCTAAATTGTTGGACTTTTGGAAAATAAGGTAAAGAAAAGGAAGATCAAAAGTGCTTTCAAATGTTTGATAAGGAATGGACAATAACTACAAACAATCAAGCATATCTTAATGGAAGAACTCTAATAGCTTTTAACTTGAAGATCTTCAGGATTCATCAAACCATAATCAATGACGAAATGATTCATCTATTGGTTAGTGCAAATACATGATCTGGAAATATTGGAGTTACTTTGATATATAGAGCTAACCAAAAGTTCTAAAGGTCCTCACTTTGGAGTAGCATTTAAAGTCTAAGAAACTCTATTAACTAAACTTAAATTGCCCTAGGGGATTTCAATAGCATTACACTGGTATAAGTAGTGTAAAGGGGCTAGATAATTATTAAAGCAAAGAATGGAGATATTGTTAATTGCATCATTGATGCTAATCTATCAGACCTAAAATATGAAGGAACTTCCTTTACTTGGAATAATAAACATGGGGGAAGTTAGCTTATAAAGAAAAAATTTAGATAGAGATGTGGTCAATCCTTAATGGCTTTCAACGTTCAGTAGGGGTAAAGCTTTATCTAGTTTTCCTTTATGCTTAAATTACACACGTATCAAGGTTCTTCTAAAGTTAAGAAAAAAGGAAAAGAGTTCATTTTAAGCTCAACAACCTAATGGTGAACGTAAAGAGGTTTTAAGAGGTTGTCAAGAAAGGCTTAGGTATGGAAGTGAAAGGGTTTTAATCCTAACTAGGAAACTCCATGCATTGAAGGAAGAGCTTAAAGAACTCCATTTGGAAAGGTCAATAATACAAACTTTAGGATAAAAGCACCAGCTTCTTCTATAATGCCATTCTAAACATAAAGGACTTAAACAAAATTTGATTCTTAGAAAATCCAAATGGGGAAAACATTAAAGACCAAGAGAAGATTAATGAATTGGCATTTAACCACTTCAAGAACTTAATAGGTAATTCTAATAGCAGTGCTTAACTATATAGGTACTAAATGAATTTGTTTCTAATTATATCACTCAACAACACAATGAGGAGGTGTTTGAGCCTTTCAATGATGAAGAAATAAAACAAGTATTATTTGAGATCAATATTGATAAAGAGCCTAGTATAAATGTCCTAAATTCTTTTATTATAAATACTAGAGCCTAACAGGCAACATGATCACTAAAGTCATCCTTTAATTCCTTGATAGTGGTAAAATGCTCAGGTAACTCAACAAATCCTTTGTATGTCTCATTCTAAAGAAATTGAATGCAAGTACACTTTATGATTATAGACCAATTTCCTATTGCAATGTAATTTATAAGGTAATTTTCAAGCTGCATGTTGAAAGGTTGAAGGTTGCTCTCAAGATAATCATTAGCTCTACACGAAGAGCTTTTATCCAAGGGAGGAGCATAGGTGACAACTTATTAATATTATAGGAGTTAATCAAGGATTACAAAAGTAAAAAGATCTTGAGGAATTGTGCTTTAAAGATAGAATTTTATAAAGCCTTTGATTCGTTGATTTGGAACTTATCCTGGAAGGCATTTGACTTTCCTAGCTGCCTTATTAATTAGATTGACTAATGCTTCCCTACTACTTTTTATGCAATTATTCTCAATGGTGAACTTACAAACTACTTTCAAAGAGCTAGAGGGCTTAAATAAAGGGATCTTTTATTTTCTAACTTATTCTTGATGTGTATAGAAGTTCTTACTAGGCTCCTTACTCAAAAGACTAATAACTATAGGGAGTTTAAGTTCTAACAAAAATGTAAAAATCTATAGTTCTTCCAACACTCATTTGTTAATCATTTATTGTTATTGTTGAGTGGTGTTAATTCATACTCGGTCAAGATCTTTACTGATTCAATGCTCCTATTTGGCAAATGGTCAGGCCTCCTATTAACGTAAATAAAGATTGGCAATAATACACATATCTAGTTTTGGTTCGATAATTTGAACCATCGTGGACATTCTTCAAGCTATAAAGATTGGAAAGCCTAAAAGGGAATTATTTCACTTTTAGCTAAGTGGAAGAATTCATAGTGGAAGGAAAATGGTACTGTAGGTATCGAGGTTTTGAAACCATAATGACGAATGCTCCCACCTGTAAGCTTAGTTTAGAAGAGGAGAACAGAATCTCCTAGAAAAGACATGTCTTAAAACAATTTACCAACAAACCATATTTTGAAATGCTCAGAACTCATATGAAAAAAGTCCCATGGAAAAGGCTAGTATGGTTTAATAATAACTCTCCTAAAACCTCGTTCAATTTATAGACTGTTATTAAGTAAAAACTCTAAATCATGCATAGAGTAAAGGGTGTGGAATTGTGTAATAACCTCTATAAGCTTTGAATTTAGGATCTAGAATCTCAAGATCATCTCCTAGTTAACTGTCATTATGTTGTTAGCTTCTGGAACTATTCTTGCAACAAATGTAGACTACAATGGTCTGGAAATAATTGGGCACAAGTTATCCTTTGGGCGATGCGTACAAAGTTCATACATGAAGGAGATAATATCTTGCTCAAGCTAGTGTTTAGTTATTGAATTTATATTATATGTGAGAAAAGGAATACAAGAGTATTTCAATAAATAAAGCTCAATATCCAGGACTTGTGCTAAGGCCTTTTTATGAGAATTAGAGGACTCATACTCGCCAAATGATTAATTGTGTATACTAGTTTTAATATTGTTTGATGTTGGCAAGTTTCAACATAATAGAGAGTTCTGATCTTAAAGGGGGCTCAAACATACTTCTAATAGAACTTAAACCAATTCAAACAATTTTGAGCAAGTAGATGTTGTAAGATAAAGTAATGCTCATAGGAATTATCTACTTACTCTTACCACTAGCTTAGTCAATAGTCGCCTATTGAAGTTGCTTTTAGTTGTACTAAGGAGAATTTAAATAGGACATCCAAATGATTTGTTAAAATACTTTTAGGTGGATTAAAGAGCATATTAATTCATTTACTTAAATTTAAGAAATAAAAATTAAAACATAACATCAAATTCAAAAAGTAAATAGCATCCATTGATAAGAACTTAAATTAATTTCAAATATTATCTTCACATATTTCAACGGTTATGATAATTATTCTTTTATACATAATAAGAACTGTATTAAACTTTTTAAAGTAAATCTTTTAAGTTTACAACATAATATTTTGGTAATTCTTATATATCTTTTCTTACATCTATAAATATTGTATAAATTTCGTTAACTGAAGCAAATATGAAAATTTTTGCATATTTGCAAAGTGTTGAAACCTTCAATTATTGTATAGTATTTTTATATCATATTTATTATTAAAAATTATTGATATTTTTTATATTTTTATTAATTACAAAATTTTAAAATATAATTATTGATTTATATGTATGTACTAATTTTGTTAATATTTGATTATAAATTATATAATAGATTATTTATTGTAAATAATTTACATGCATAATAAATAAATTGATTTAAAATTTAATTATAGTTAAATATTTCAAATTTTTGAGTAAAATATAATTATTTATCATAGAGCTAATATTTTTTGTACTTGTTACAAATTCTAAAACACTATTTAAATAACATTTAACATTGTAGAATTAAATTTTTTTTAATAAAATATTATACTTATTAATTTGGTAAAAATCATTTATAATAATTGATAAGAAACTATAAGTAAAATTAAAATAAAGGGACATATATTAAAAAAATATTAAATAAAATATATTTACATAATATATAAAATACTATTTTAATTTAAATAAAATTTAAAATATTCAAATAAAATTTTAAAACGGTGCAAGGCAAGTTAATTACAGTGGAATATGGTTGTTAGCTTGTTGCAAAGAAATATTTTATCGTTCACAGGATTAAGCAATTCATTTAACATACATTATGTACTGATAAACCTTTGCCTTGCACACCAAATTCTTCTAAAATGCTCATCTTTTGCAAGGCAAAACAATTCTTTCACTGAAGAACAACCATTAGGAGTCCTAGCATTTTTATTTTAAAAACAATAGTTTATCATGAGCTATGTACGTTTAGTGTCTTTGTTAGCTTTTTAGGTTAGCGAGAAATGATCCAAACTGCAATGACTGCTCCTATACCTTTTAATCAATTATGAGTTTTTTAATTATATATTCCATAAAATTTTGATGGATGAGTGACTTAAAGTTAAATCTTTATTAATAATGGATTTAACTAAATTGATATTTATAAAATTTTAATGCATTTTATTTTAATCAATATTTTTTAAATTTTAAATGAGTTAACCTCTTTTAACACAATTCTAACCACTGATTTCTTAAATTAGAAAACTCTTATAGAGAAAGGCAATAGCTAAATTTTCACCCGAATTATTAGGTTTGGAAAAATAGTTCAAGTTTAGTTTGACTTGATTTGACTCGACTCAAAGTTAACAAACTTAACTTGAGTTGCTGAACTTGAGAATGGACTTGAATTTTTAGAATTTAAGACCATGTTCAGATTTATACTATAAGGTCCGACCTAGCTCAAAGCCTAATCCTATATATATTCAATAAGGTTGAGAGTTTTGCTCTTCTCTTCTCTAGTTGATGTCGGTCCTTTTTCTTCTTCTTCATTCTTGTTTTTTTTTTCTCTTCAATCTTTGGTTTCGTTAAATTCTTTCCTTAGCCTCAGATACTAATCTCACTCATTCTGATTTCAGATGCAACATTTTACTAAACCCATGTCAAAATCACCAAGCCCTATCCTCAAATTAACAATATTATTCAAACTCTTCCTGCTTTCTTTAACCATTCTCTGGTGATTTCCTTAAGTGAACCTTGGAAAGTTTTAGAATAAGTTAGAATATTTCACATTCCTACCTCTCTTTCTTTAAGCAATCAATCCCTTAGATCTTTCTAGAGTTTTCATCCTACTTTTACGTTCTGGATTCTAATTCTTATTGGGTTAGAGATTAACATCAAGGTTTCAACAGCAGAGATTAAATAGGAGTGTTGGGCTAGATCAAAAAGTTAAAGTCGGGTTAAGGTGGGGTTTTAGGCAAGCTTCAAACTACTCAAATTTTGATTGGGCTCAAGTTCGGGTGACATGATTCAAATTGGATTTAACTCTAAGGTAAATTATAAGAATTATGTGCAAATCACATGATGTCATCCACGTACTTAAAGTTCAAGGATTATTTCATTCCTATTGTAAGGCCAACATATACCCTAGAAGTACTATAGCAAGTTTAGGGTGCATTATGAAGTGAACATAAAGAATTAAGTGCATCTAAGCATAATAAGGGATATAATGGTATTTAATGTAAAAGACATGGATAAATTGGTAATTTGTTCATTTGGGCATGGGCATGCATACTTAGATATGAAATATGGATAAGAATGAAATTAATTGATGAGATTATATGGCAATGTGTATATGCTAATGTGGAAATTAAAGGAAGAAGAAGGACCAAAAGTGAAATTTTCCTAAAGTTAACACATTGACCAATTGGATTAAAGCATGTGTAATCAGATCAAAGCATGTAAATCCAATATGATTGAAGCATGTGTGTCATGAAATGGACATTTAAGAGAGAAGAAAGGGACATATATTTACGATTTTGAATGTCAAATTTTCCTCTTCTCATTTTCTCTCTATTTCATCTTCTTTATCACGCCATTTTGCATGTAAGAAATCAAATTAATCCTAGGTAGAAATCAAGGTACAAGTTAGTAGTTTTTCTCTTCATCTTTATCTTTTCTTGATTTTCTAATGAAAAGCTAGAATTATAAGGTTGGGATTGAGATTGAGATATGTATTTATGGTGGTTCTAGTTGGTGAATCAAGCAAAGCTAAAGGAGAAGAGAAGGAAAAGTACCAGAGGAGCTAGTTGCTCGATTCCAAGGTTTAAGACTATATTTAGTTTAATATTTGTTTGTGTATGTTTGAATGGATACAAAGATTCATTTTGATATGGAATGGTTGCCAAAATGGTGTTTTGGTGTTCCTTTACATAGAATTGGTTGAGTATGATAAGAGAGTAATATGTAGTGGAATTATGTCTAGGGTTCACTTGAACTAGTCTCGTTATTTTAGCTATAACTCAGCCTACAGACATCAAAATTGGGTGATTTTAATTGTAAATGAAACTTAAGACATAGTAATAAAAATCTATAGAAGATACTTGGATCTAATTTTGGCTTAATAAAACTTGATTTGTGATTGAAAATGGTGATTTGATGTTGCTCCTATTTTGGAGCAGCTTGTGATGTTTGATACATATATCATGATTTAGAAGTCAAAATAGCTTGCTTTTTGATGTTATGGAAACTAGAAATATAGAAAAATAGCTAGAAGACTTCAAAACCTAATTTGAACTTTTTTCATATGAAAATTTCAGAACAAGTGGAGATATGAATTTTGGGCAGGGGACACAATGGGAAGGAACTTGCAATATTTTGAGTTTGTTTTCATTTCCGATTTTTAGCGAATCATATCTGAACCTTTTTGGATGTTTATGAAACTTTGAAAACACATAGAAATAAATGAAATATGACTCTCTATATGTGAATTGGGTGATTAAACATTGAAATTTGATATTGATCATAATGTATGCTAAAGGAAATTTACAAGAATATAGATGATCATATGCATATTAATTGCTTATATATGTATAGTATGATTATAAAAGTGTGATTTTGATACCCTTCAAATAATGGTAAGTTATGACTTGCATGTATTAACTCAAATACCGATTTCATGATTTCAAATGAATATCATATGATTTGTTAATATATGAATTATGAAATTGGCAAATGATTAAAGGAAAATGTTACAATGCCTGCTTCATTGTGTTGGTGATAGATAAATAGGCATGCCTATACGATTATAGTGTAGCTGCTACAGTTTGACACTAATTATGTCTTTATTTCAAGACTATAGTGTCTCTACATTTTGATGCCTTCGAGTATCTATAGTTCGATACTTTCAGGTATTTATAGTTCAATATCTTCAGATATCTGCAGTTCCCATTATCCACACCCATGGGAATATGCAGGCCTAACACAGAAAGTAAATTAAACAATTATAAATAAGAAATACAACATGCAACATAAATAATTAGTCTTGATGAGCATTTGTACTGATTGTATTGATGATTTATAATGATGACTAGTTGTATTGATAATTTGTATTAATGAGCATTGAATATCAATATTTGGCTTACAAATGTGAATTTACAATATATAAATTATACATTGAAGCATATTTTCATTATGTACCTTGATTATTTATTTCTTCGCTATTTATACATTTTGTGATATTTATGAATATGTTTGCTTGGCAAGTGACTACTTTGAGTAGTTATCCAAACTAAGTATTTCCCCACTAAAATTTTAAGCTTAGTATGAGTGTTAATCTGTGTAGGTCTAAGTAATAGGAGTGAGGTACAAGCATCATCTGCAAGGACCAAGGCCAACTGTTAGTAGTAAATGTACTTTTAGATTGCATCTTTTTTAATAAAGAAGATTGTATATATAACAGTTTATAACTAAGAATTTAAGTTACAGGTAATATTGCTTTTAAACTATCATGTTAGTGCAAAGATGCAATACTACTCTTAAATAATAAAAGTGATATGAAATTTTGTAATATGTGTATGTATATATACAGTATTAAATAGACAAATGTGTGATGACGGTCCCTATAAATAAATAGAAATGCATGCCATGACTGTTTGTATAGGAATTTGGTTGCCCTATATGTGAGTGATTGTAGGTTCCGTATAGGGGGTGTTACACTTATCAAATGTTTTTTAGTAAAACAGTTAGGCTAAAAGTGTTTTTTGAACCCTATTATTTTTGTTAGAATATAACTTCAACCATAAAGTCTCAGAGCATTCACTTTCAACCCTAACCTTTTTAAAATGTTCAAAATAGATCTGAAGTGGATTAAAAACTAAATGAAGTTAAACTTCCATTTACTAAGTACCATGTCATCATTGACATAGTATTTTATATTATTTTTAAAATTAACTAGTAGGTTTAACTACTAAATGTATGCCACATGGTATAATGAGGCCTACTAATTGATTTAAAAATTGAAATTATTAATATTTTAATTAGCTTAATTATTTTGTATCTTACTTATATTAATTAAGTTTTTAACTAAAATCTTCAATCTAACTTATTTAAATCAATAAACTAATTCTCAAATTATTGTGAAACTCTAATTGAATCTAAAAGGAAAGACATCTTTGAAAGAGTGCAATCTTAGTTGTAGCAAAGAAAACTCTATAAACAATATTATCAAGAACTTCAATGGTCCTTATTGATATTGGAACCAGTAGCATACATATCACTTGTTCAACTACCCCATCAAATTTTGAGGTTATTAGATAGTATGGAAGCCAGAAAAATATTATTGAATATGAAAAAAGGTTAAAAACCTCAACTACACCAGAGATAATGGAATTTCCAATTAAGAAAATGAGTTTAACACTGGCACCTAAAACAAATATAGTGTTAGCAACTACCTGCTATGAAACATTCATCCCTCTGGTTGCAAACTCCTTTGCCTTATCAACTAGTCCTTCCTAAGTAATAATCAATTCCATGAAAATCACATCTAATTCAGTGTAAATATGGCCCCATTCTTGCTCGATAACTTTTTCATAAACTCAAAAGTTTCTCTGAAATATAAGATAGGTTCATAAAATCATTATCATCCATCCACATCTTAATGCCATTCTTCTCTACATAATATCTCTCTTCAGCATATGGCTTTAGTGAAATGATTGCATTTTTTCCTTCAAATTCAATTTTATAGAAAAAGAATATCAATCTAGCCAAAACGACAACGTCATACCAATTATCAACCCAATTGCCACAACGATTTTTAATCTTTTTAGGATTCCTCTAGTGGAAAAAATAACTAATTGCACTATACCCAAAGCCTTTTCTTTTAAAAGAAGACTTTGTAAAAAATGTTGAATCCACAGTTTTACTACTCTATAAGAACCCTAAGATGAGAATTAACAATGACTCCATACCATCGATAGTCTCATAAGCAATAATCAAATCCAATATAATAAGCTAAACCAGAGAGAGGAGAGGGGGCTAGGTTCAATTAGAATTTCACAATAACTTGGGAATTAGTTTAGATTAGGATTTTAGTTAAAAAACTTAACTAATGTAATTAAGATATAGCGAAAGTAAATTGATTAAAAATATTAAAATTTTTAAATCATTTGTCTGCTTCATTTTCACGTGTCATACTAATTGATTTTTTGAAAATAATAAAAATATGATAATAGCAATGACATAGCACTTAACAAGAGGAAGTTTAATTATATTTAATCTTCCATCTACTTAGCATCTATTCTGAAAGTTTTGAAAACGTCATGATTAAAATTGAATGCTAAAAAACTTAGGGTTCAAGTTATGTTATGATAAAAATGACATGATTCCAAATACACTTGTAAGCCTAAAAAACAAATTAAACATGTTTAATTATGGAAGTAGTATATTGTAGAATAATGTTATTTTTTTAATTTACATAACCATACGAGGGTTTCTATTACATAATATGCATAAAAATAAATCAAAATATTTCTTAGTCATGCAGTATTTTGACTATTTGATCTTAAAATGCAATATCTAGATTAATAAACTCTAAAAAGAAATACATTGGAACATATTAAGGTGATTAACACTCAAAAATCATAGAGAAGTATATACATTTATATAAACTAGGTACTAAATAGTGAAATAGAGACCTTTATTTCACCTGTAAAGAAGAACCCAACCAAAGATTATTACAAGGTTTTTGTTTATATGGTATTAAGAAATAAAACCATATCTCTTGTACCACATCAAATTTGAGATTTAACAAATTGGAGTGAAGGTATGCTAGTTTGATAAGTTTGAAGCCCAGTAAGTGAGAATCTATAAAGCTAAGACAAACATGAGAATGAGCATATCATCATGTCAGATAAAAATAGAATAAAATCAAGTTTTATAGCATTTATTAATGACATGATTATTGAAGGGATTGTATCTAATTAGCATTAAGTAGGTGCAAATCCTAATTAAACACAGTATTTTTTTTGAACAAAATTTGAGTTAGCACCCAGTAAGAAATGATATAAAAAGGATTTTGTTATTGAACCATGCAATAGATTATTTTAGACGATCAACTTCATATTGTTAACATCAACAAAGACCACAAAAGAAGAATGTTAGCTAGTTATTTGTTAAGGTTTAGTTTAGTATGGGGATTTTTAAAAGGGTCAACTTTTATAATAATAATAATAATAGTAGTAGTAGTAGTAGTAGTAGTAGTAGTAGTAGTAGTAGTAGTAGTAGTAGTAGTAGT
>JANKOE010385246.1:0-11511 GCA_026284465.1 Erythroxylum citrifolium | reverse complement strand
TGTCCGTTGGACGGACACCCCAGTCCGTTTAACGGACACATTCGGGTGAAATAGTACCCCTTAGCTGCTTCATGTCCATTTAACGGACAGATTCGGGAGAAATAGTGTACATTAGCCACTCGTGTCCGTCAAACGGACACGCCTGTCCGTTTAACGGACAGGTTCGGGTGTAACAGTACCATTTTGTCACTTCATGTCCATTTAACGGACACACATGTCCGTTTAACGGACACTCTCGGGTAAAAAGGCCCCCAAGTCCAGTTCAAGTCCGTTTAACGGACATGCATGTCCGTTTAACGGACATGGTTTTAAAAAGTTATATTTTTGCGATTTTCAAGAGCAGTCAGGGTTCAAGTTTTAATCAGTGTAAGCTCACTACCAAAGTGAGTTAGCAGCAAGTATCAAGTTTAGGATTAAGATTTCAGCCAGCAACCAGCGTCTAGGAAACAGGCCTCAGCAGGGCTCATAACCCGGGACCGCCGGGCTCCAGGAGCGGGTCCGGCAATGAATCATTGCCTCCTGATCATACAATGGTTGATAATTTCTATAATATGAAGAAACTTATTAGGGATCTTGGTTTGCCAATTGAAAAAATGGATTATTGCAATTTTGGTTGTATGTTGTTTTGGGAAGATGATGTGGAATTACAATAGTGCAAAATTTGTGGTCAATCTAGATTCAAACCAAGAAACCATTATATGAAATAGAAATTAGTACCCTAGAAACAAATGTATTATTTTGCACTAACTCCTAGACTTCAAAGATTACATGCCTCTGATGTTACTGCATCTCACATAAGATGGCATAATGGACATGAATAGGAAGATGGAATAATGAGCCATCCATCGGATGCACTCACTTGGTAACATTTTAATAACACCCATTTTAAGTTTGCAGCTGAAAGTCGAAATGATAGGTTGGGATTTTCGAAAGACAAATTCCAATCTTTTGGTCAATCCGACCAATAATATTCATCATGGACAATCATAATTACTCCACATATATGTTTTTGACAGTGATTGTGCCAAGGCCTACAAATCCAAATCACAAAATTGATGTTTTCTTACAACCATTGGTCTCTAAATTGTATCATCTTTGGGAATTTGGTATGGAGACATATGATATGCCTCTTAAACAAAATTTTTTGTTTAAAGCAACTTTGATGTGGACTATTAGTGATTTCCTTGCGTATGTTATGTTGGCTGGATAGAGCACAGTAGGGAAATTGGTTTATCGTTACTGTAACAGTGATTCTGAAGTGTTTTATCTTCCTAACGGGGCCAAAACATCTTAGTTTGACAACTACAGGAAATTTCTTCTTCTAGATCATCCATTTAAACACAAAAAATAAAAGTTCATTAAGAATATGATGGTACAAACACCTCCTCCCCCTCATAAAGTTGGTGAAGAGATATTGAAGGAGAATGAAGAATTAAGGTTACTGAAAGTCATATAACTTGAAGTTGAAGAAAATAATAGAAGCATTAGTAAAAACTTCAGTTAGAGAAAACGAAGTATCTCTTAAGATTTGCCATATTGGAAAAGTATTTTGATACTTCATAATCTAGATGTGATGCATATTGAAAAGATATATTTGACAATTTGTTCAACATCATAATAAACATTGAAGGGAGGACAAAGGATAATGCAAAATTACGAGTTGATTTGAAAGTTTTTTGTAGAAGGAATGAGTTAGATAACGATCCTTGCACCGGTAAATATCCAAAATCATGTTACACTTTGGACAAAAAACAAAATGAAAGTTTTTGTGAATGGTTGAAAAGTCTAAAGTTTCCCGATGGTTATGTTTCGAACTTGGCAAGGTGTATAGACATGAGAAATTACTAATTATTTGGGATGAAAAGTCATAATTATCTTATGTTTATGCAAAAGAGAATTCCAATTGCGTTTCGAGAGTTGCTACCGAGTAAGGTTTGGGAAGCTATAACAGAATTAAGTTTGTTTTCCAAAAGCTTAACATCATCTGAAATAAAATTGGCCGAGATGGAAAAACTAGAAAGGAAAATTCCAATTATCTTATGCAGAAGGGATTTTCCCTCCAAGATTCTTTGACTGTATGAAGCATCTACCTGTACATTCAGCACATAAGGCTAAACTTACTGGTCTGGTTCAACATCAATAGACGTATCCATTTGAGAGTTAATTATAGTTAATATTTAAATAAAAGGTATAGTATGTTTTAATCATAGAATTGTAATAACCCTATTTGTAAGGCAGGTATTTGTATCACTTGAAGAAAAACGTCAAAAATAAGGCTAAAGTTAAAGGTTCGATATGTAATGCTTATTTAGTGGAGGAAGCAAGTACATTTTTTTCACATTATTTTTAGTCGCACGTGCAAAAAAAAGAAAGAAAAGTTCCTCATAATGACGATAGGGGAGAAATGGGTGATGTTGATGGTAACTTATCCATTTTCACATAGCCAGGACGAACAGATGGACGTTCAACAAGAAGAATGTCAACAGCAGAAGAAATAGAGGCTGCTCATGGTTAAATTTTATTGAATTGTCAAGAGGTTCAACTTTTCGTGTAGTAAGTTTAAGTTGACTTTGAAATAGATTATTTGAGTTTCCAAAGTTACAGTTGTTCATAACTAAAATACATAATAATGCTTTTAGATTATATAAGCAATGCTTACATAAGCAAATGCCCGAAACAACACAGGATGATATCAATAAAGAAGTTGGAAGACATTTTCCTCAATAGTTCGAGAAATATATAAGTTTCACTTATAATAATTGAAATGATTGAATTATCAAATCAAAGTGATTAGATGATATTATACTATTTAGAATGATAAATTGTGATTTGTGTAGGCCTTAGGAAATTCAATAGAAAACAAGTTCATATGTGATCTTGTGAAAGGACTTTTGAGAACTATTAAATCATATCTAATGTATTTTGTTAATGGATACAAATTTCATAAAGAATATCATGGTCATAGCATGGAAACAGTAAATAGTGGGGTTTGCATATAGGGAGAATTGATGGATTACTATTGTAAAATTACTGAGATACTTGAAATTGAGTATCCTGCATTGCCAATAAAGTAGAGTGTGATGTTTAAGTGTGACTGGTTTGATACAACTCCTAATGTTGGTACAAAAGTGTACAGACGATATAATCTAGTTGAATCAACCAACGAAAAAGATTTAGACAATTTGAACCTTTCGTGTTGGCAATGTAAGCAATCCAGGTGTATTATGTCCCTTTTTCCAACTTACGACAGGATAAGTTAGATTGATTAGTCATTTGCAAAGTTAAACCTGGAGGTATTTTTGAATTACATAGAAAAGGAGAAAATAAGAGAATTGAAAGAAAAATGTTTCAGGAAGATGTTTATGAAATAAATGCATGTGCTTCATATAACGAGAATGAACCTTTAAACAATCCAAATAATTAATATGTTGAAATTTCATCTGGAGAGGATGAGGAGGGCGTGAGATCTGAAGAGAAGTCTAAGTTTAATTCTAATTCTTTAGAAAAAGAAGCTGATGATAATTTTGATTTACAAATAAGTGATCATGATAACGATTAATTTGTGTTCGTAATCGAATATTATATGAAATAATTCATTATTGCATCAACAATATATTGTTATATATTAAATTTATATTGTTCTATTACTGGAATATTAAATTATATATGAATTTTAGATTAAAATATGCCACCAAAGAGAAAATAGGACACGATGCGACCGAGGATTAGGTTACCATGATTTTCATCAGCTAGTGCAGGTCTAAGTGAAGCATCATCTTCTGTAGACGTTACAAAATCTCTACATCCACCTACTGCACATCCAGATGAGGTATCACCTTCTCGACCTGCAATCTCTATATAGTCATCTTCTGTACCTGATGCTACACCATCCTGCCCTACACCATCTAGCTTTTCTCCTTCATCTACCACCCCTATACCGACAGAGATATCAGGGGTAAACGTTGTAGATGAAGAAGGCGACCTCTAGCCTGGAGCTAAAGGAGTTGATGGAAGAACTTACATCACAATTTCCAATAATATGTGAGCGAAAAATACATGAAACACTATAGGTTTATAATAAAGTTATAGGTTTTAATTTGAAAATGATCTAAAATTGCTTTTATATTAAGTTGGTTTCGTCTGGAACGTGCTCAAGAAATATGACATCCAAGTTCAAGGAGCAATTTGATCTTGAGGGTTATATATGGAAGAATATCTCTCAGGCGACAAAGGATTTTTAATATTAAGAGTTTGAGGTACAAAAATATATTCTTTTTTTATTTTTATCTAATTAATTTTAAACATTAATTAGATAAAAATTGTATATTATAAGTAGTTATGGTATGTTTTTTCTTTTTTTCATAAAGAATTTTTTTGGATTCCAAATTTTTTTAAAAAGTATGGGAAAGGCGGGTTCGTACACGTTATAAAGACTTTCTTGGTGCGATACACAAGACTAATGTATAACCTCCTTATATATTTGAAGAAATATGGAGTCGTTGGCAGTAGTATTGGACATCACCCAAGGAAATGTCCATTTCGGAGCACAATTCTAGAAACAAACGTGGAGGACCGAAGGGAGAGAGCCTTTTTATACACACTGGAGGATCTATTACCCACCAGGAGCATGCAAATAAACTTGTATGTATCTATACTTGACACTTATATTTTGACTTTTTTTACTTTGATGTCTGAAATTTGATTCCAATTTAATTTGATGTGTGAATTTTGGAATGAAAATATATGTATATTATGGAGAATGATAATGTTATAAATGATTGGTGTCATATATAGTTGTGTAGTTAAGTTACTTTATTTGCTCAACAAAGGGTAAATATCATAAAAATAGAGGAAACTTTGCTAAAATTTTTGTAAATTGTAATTCACTTATAACAATTTATTTTGATGTTGAAAAAGTCTGTGGGCAGGAAGATTACACTTCGTTAGCTCTTTTCGCACACCCATACTAAGAAACATAATGATGTGACCTTCGTCAACACTCAATGTAAAGAACTTAATGTATGTGAAATTTATTCTTTAATTTTATTTCTTAATAATTATCACTTATTAACATAAACATTGCCTCCTGATAGGACTAAATACAAGAAAGCATTCAATGATAGTCTCAGCACTATGAAACTGTTGATGAGATTCAGATATATCTTGATGTAGTGAGTAGTAGGGACCGTCGTGCAAGGATCTTTGACTTAGATTCATTTGCGAACACATGCCATTCACAATCCTTCGCATTTAGTATAGTTGCATCTAATAGGTGGCCTGCATCCAATGAGAGAGTCATTCAACTTAAAAGCACAATAGAGAGATTGGAAACTCAGTTTCAACAATCGATGGTGTATATAGCCCAGCCCTATAATGAGATGGATGAGTTGAAGGGTAGGGGCAGCAGTCAAAGCATCCATATTCACCAACTGCATAGCTTAGTTATAGCTACCCTCAAGTCTTTGTATGAATTAGAAACTTATTATTATAGATAATAATTTATTATTATTATTTAAGATAAAGTTTACTTTATATTATTAATCAACTTACTGTTTAGACAAATTAAATGTAGAAAAACTCAAAATATTATCAATAGATAACTGTAGAAATTAATTATCAATCAAAATTAAATGTAGAAAAAATTTAAAAACAATATCGGTGCATTTACCAACGGAATAACAATATTTGTCGGTAAATTTAGTATAATAAGAAAAATTCATCAGTAAATTTATCGACGAAACACAACTTACTGTCTCTACATTTTTCGACGGATTTTCAAAACTTTTACCGTCGCTAAATTTACTAACAAACATTCAAAATTTGTCACTAAATTTACCATCGACACAAAAATTAGCCTCACCAAATCTAGCAACAGAATAGAAAATGTTCGTCGGTAAATTAGCAACGGAATATTTCTATTATGTCAGTAAATTAGCGACGTAATATTTCTGTTCTATCACTAAAGATTATATATGGTCGTTTCTTCAACGACTCATGTCGTCAGTAATTTCCGATGTCAATTTCGCTTGTCAAAGAAAAACCTTCACATTTCGTTGGTAATTTTCGTCGCTAAATCCCATTTTTCTTGTAGTAGATTTAGACATACAAAATGAGTTATATTACATAATAGGGACATGTGCATTGTGTAATTGTGTATATTGAATACCTAAATTGTTGAACTTTGACTTATTGATGAATTGTGTTGGATAAAATTGAATTGTGATAGATGAAATTGAATTGTGTATGACGTAATCGTACAAAATGAGTTATATTATATAAGATGGACATGAGTATTGTGTAATGAAATTATGTGTTCTTTAATTTAGATAGGTCTTAATTTATGTTTACAGATAAATGAAAAGAAGTTCAAGTAATCTTGAACATTTAACCACTTTAGGAAGATACAATGATCTAGCTTGGGCTTATGCTGCATTGGTCCTCGATATGAAGAATCATACTATTTGATTTTTTTGTAACAAGCAATTGAAAGGTGGAGGAATCACCCAATTAAAGAAGCATTTAACCGGGTTAAAGGAGATGTGGAACTCTGTAAAAAAGTAAGTCATGACGTGAAGTGATAAATGAAAATTTTACTTGAAGAATATCAACACCAAAAAGATAAAAGAGAGAGATTAAACTATAAAATTGTTTGTGGAAGTTCAATTGCTAGTTTTTATGTGATAGTGGAAATGTTGAAGGTGGTAGTAGCAGTTATAGTGTTCCTTCCCAGCAAGAAGTGAACGTTGCATCTGGATCTAATGTGAGGAAAAGAAGAAGGCAGGTGACTAATTGTTTTTTGCTCCAAAAACAACTCCTGAAGCCCAGCCTTCAATTTGTAGTGCCATGCAATCAAGAGATGCAACTCACAATGTAGATATGGCAATGGCTAGATGGCGGTATGATACGGGTGCAACATGCATTGCTTCTCAAGGTTTGAGATACAAAACTACTTCTATTGATGACTAAAGAGGTAAACTTTTGAGTTGCTTAGTTTCTGAAATTAAATTTTATTAAGGAGAAAGAAGAATGGATTGAGTTATTTATGGGTATTCAATCATGTATGATGATTAGACAAATAGAAGACATGAGCCTATTATGAATTTTTTGGTTTATTATGTAAATGGCTCAATCTTTTGAAGTTTACTGATGCATCTGGCCTTGTTAGGAATACTGACACTTTGTTTGAGATATTCGATGAAGTATGAACAAAGTAGGGCCAGAAAATATTATTCAGTTCATTATTGACAGTGATTTTGCTTATAAAGCGATAGGAAGAAGATTACAAAATAAGTATAATTCTTTTTTCTAAACTCCTTATACTGCACATTTCATTGATCTAATGTTGGAAAATATAGGGGATGCTAGGTATTTTCCTATATAATCTTGCATGGGTTTTGAAATTAATGAGAAAGGATTTTACCAATAATAGAAATTTGTGCCATCTTATTGTGACAAGATTTGCAACAAATTTTTATCACTTCAGTGTTTTGTTATAATGAAGAAAGAGTTGAGACAGATGTTTACAAGTAATAAGTTGATTGCATCTCAGTATGTTAGATCTAATGCCGGATTGGAGGTTTCCAGAACTATACCAGAAGATGCTAAATTTTAATCTCAATGTCAATTTGTTATTCGAGTTTGTGAGCCTTTAGTGAGAGTACTTTGTTTGACTGATAGTGATAAAAAGGTTAAAATGGATTATTTTGTGATGTCATGGAGAGGGTGAAGGAAGCAATCATGGTCAATATGAAAAATAAGTCTTCTTTATGCACACCTTATCTTGCAATCATCAATAATAGATGGGAAAGGAAACTTTCTTCTTCGTTGTTTGCTGCAAGGGCATTTTTGAATCCCAGTATCTATTTCATACTAGATTTTACAAAGAAAGCTGAAGTTAATAGGGGAATGTTATTAACTATTACAATAATTGTTGTTCGCGACATGATACAAGATATCCTACGCTCACAAATAGAACTTTATAAGCGGTCTTCTGGGGATTTTAGGATGCTAATTGCTATTTCATAAAGAGCAAAACTTTCTCCAGATATTAGCTTTTCCCTTTTCTTACTTGTTGAAAATTAATTATCATTTATTTTGTTTGTAACGCTACTTTTAGTATCTTACGACTTACAGTTGCTTAGTGGGACCAATTCAGAAGTAAAGTTTTAGAATTGCAAAGGTTTGCATTCCGAATTCTAAATCAATGTGTGAGTGTAACAAGCAGTAAAAGGAACTAGAATATATTTGAATTCATCCATTTTAAGAAAATGAATAGATTAGGGCACAAGAGATTGAATGACTTGTTTTCGTTCATTACAATTTAAAGCTTCGGAAAAGATATGCTATTATCATTATTACTTTAGATATAATCTCTTATAATTTTTTAATAATTAAATTTTATTGTTTACTATGACTCTTAATAGAATAAGTAGTTTAGTAGATCTATACATTGATAATATCAATCTTTTGGTAGATTGGATTTCTGAGGAAGTTTGGTAGATGTGAATGATTTGAAAGATAATCTTGGATTAGAAAGCATTGACATGTTATTTGATGCATTGAATTTGAATGATGATGATAAAGCTCCTCTTAATGATGAGGATTTTGTACTAAATGATAATTGGGATCAGTGCAGTTATAGCAGGTATTCTCCTATAGACGATTGAATGGAGTTCTAGGTTTTTGTTTCTCCTTTTTTTTAATTATACTTATATTTGATGTATATGTTAAATTATATATATGCAATATAATTGTAAATGTTTTTGTTTCAGGTTTCACGTTTCACGTTTACGTGATTGTTTCCTTGTTACGAACTCTTATCGTAAATTGTAATAGTTTGAGAATTAAAAATACTTATTATTCTTTTTATTTGATGTTTTGATGTAATTATTATTTATTATAGATGAAATTGTAATATTTAAAATACTTTGTATTATTCTTAATTTTATATTTGTATGGAAATTGTCTTTTTTTAATATTAATTGTGATTATTATTTATATATGAAATATCTAAAAATTATTTTTATTTCATATTAATTATGATTATTATTTATTATTATAGTTTTCTTAGCAGAGTTGATGTAAAATTATATACATTACAATATTCTAATGGACTATTTTGTAATTTTAAAAAAATTCAATGACCATTTTATAAAATTTAAAAGTACATAAAATGGTACTTAATATTGAACAATATCGGTATAGTATCGTACTAAAATTCAATCCAACACCAAAACCAATAATACATAATTTAAACTTTAGCCAGAAAAAAGTAAACCCGTAATAAAATAACAAATAAACAAATACCACGTGCCAATAACATAACACTACTGGAAAGTGGGAACGATGTACCTCTGGTCTCGACTATTAGAGTCCTCCATGTGAATGAAAATGTTATGTGAAGAATACGAGTCCATCCTCTGTCCAATATTATGGTGTCTTATTATATCCTATGAATCTTAGTCATTCATTTATGCAGGTCCCGCGTGGGTACAACATAAATAAGCGCGGGACTCGGATAAATGAATTGTTGAGATTTATGGGACAAAATAAGACATCATAATATTGGACAAAGGATCCCATCCCGAAGAACACCTTTTGCTTTCAAAGTGTTTTCTTTCTCTCTCTTTCTCTTTTTTCTTTTCATCTTCTTCTAACTTATGAAAGTCACGCATCGATCCAAAGAAGCGTCGGCAGGCGGGTTGTTATTGTTATAAGCATGGTACCATCGTCATTTTTGATGGGTCAATCGATGAAATGATGGAGATCCGGAAGTTGGTGAAGAATGGATGGAGGGTTGCAAAACAGTAATTTTGTCTATTTGCTTCTTTTACTTCTTAACTCTTAAAATGGCTCTCAGAAATACATCTTCACACTATTATCCATCTGCCTCTTCTTCTTCTTCTTCTTCCGGTATGTTCTTTAATCTCTTTCTTTCTTCTTAAAGAAAATGATTTTATGTTGTATTAATTTTTGGTGTTCTGGTAGCAGCTTGATTAAGTGAGAATAAGCTTTAAGATTGGCAGGAGACTTTAATTTCATAACTTGAATTTGTGGTTTTTGAGAGGACTTTGTCCCACGTAGATCATTGCCTAATCGGGGAAGTTCAATGCAAAGTTTCAATCTTTTGATGATCAGTGGGTTTAATCATGCTCCTGAGCGTATTTGCATGAAACCGAATGAGCATGTCGGTTGACGAGTCGTTAGCTAGAAAACTTATATGTTTTTTATACAGATTGTTGACTGTTGCCTGTGTCTGGTTGGACTAGATCTTTGGCCTGTAAAAGAATTCTAATGCTTATTTTGGTTTTATAACAATATCGATTAAGTTCTGCAGGCTCAGAAAGGATCTGCATGTGCATATAGTCACTCAATTTTACTGTTGTGTCAGCTTTCGCATCAGCGCTCAGAATCTTAACTCTTCAATTTACTGCATATATTTTTTTAACATATTTTTACCGTCATATCATTTAAACGATATTGTGAATCAACTAAATGTACTCCCAGGGTTATAGTTTTGGGTAAACTTAGTGGAAGAGGACACATTGATGATGGGGTGATTCTAAAGCTTACCAATGCTTGGCTCAGGTGCTTCTGTCTCAAATGATGAGCAAAGGTCAAGACTGTGTAATAAAATGGGCAAGGATTTAGAGGAACATGGAGCAAGATTCCTTAAACATGGTGAAACATCTTGTTAGGAAAAAATGTTAACATATCACAAAATAAAACATAACCACACTGATTATGCATCTTCCAACGATCGATTGTATATGCGTGGAAAAACAAAACATACATACTTGATGATTCGTTATATTCCACCGGTTAAAGAACGCAGAGATCTCGTGCCTTTTGTTTTTCTGTCAAAAACGTCAGGAGTATGTCAAGTACCAATGTCTCTACAAAAACCAAATACACAGAGTATCTATTTATGTGTAACGTTGCCTTATATATATCATCTGTGAATAACTACCGATAGAAGTTATTCATGCCAAATGACCGTTTGACCCATCATGGGTGTAAAACGTCATCATCTTCCACTCACACATGATGGGTTTAAAATAAAACTCTGCAGTACTCATACTCGTTCAATAACCAGTGTGACCAACATACGACGAGAGTACATTGTCACATATATGTTAGGAGTATATGACATCTCGATTAACAAATTGATCCTAAGACTTATATGTCCTTGAGTAGACATTGTATGCTATACCCTAGGTCATATCTCGCATTTGCATTTTTTCTTTTGATCTCGTTTAGCTTCTTGAGTCATGACTGTAAGTGTAAGTCGACTTGTACACTGGTGTAACTCGACTTACACATGTCAAGTACCTATAAGTTGACTTGTACATTGGGTAACTCGACTTATGCAAGGACAGTACTGTTAAATTGTGCCCTAAAGGCAATCGCTTTTAGCGCGTTTTGTTCAAAGTCATGTACAGACTTTATGAATAAATAAAGAAAGGCATATTTCATTAATTTGATGTTCATGAACATTGTTTATGAATTGAT